>AWOL01S0006656.1:17704-35883 GCA_000715115.1 Nicotiana otophora | reverse complement strand
AACATACTGAGGGGAATACAAGATAAAGAACTACAACAAAATGATCACTGGAACAGTCAATATACCATGAATCAACAAGAATAGTGAATACAACAAGGAAAAATGCACGGCATCACCCTCCGTGGTTTTACTCTCAATCTCACCATAAAATAAATAGAAACGGCACTGCATCACCCTTTGTGCATTAACTCTCATATCATGGCACAGCATCACCCTTCGTGCATTAACACTCACAATATGGCACGACATCACCCTTTATGCATTAACACTCACAATATGGCACGGCATCACCCTTCGTGCATTAACACTCACAATATGGCACGATATCACCCTTCGTGCATTAACACTCACAATATGGCACGGCATCACCCTTCGTGCATTAACACTCTCCCTTACCATAATGCAATGCATAAATATCAACAGGGAGATAGAATAACAAGTACAAACCTTACCTCAACATTTGGTTCCATAACATCAATCTCAGCTTTGAAATAAAAACTCAATTACCACCAGAAAATCCGTAAACATGATAAGAACGATAAATTGAACAACACTAGTATAACACATTGCAGTTAGGCATAGGAATGAGACAATATAAGAAACACTGAGAAATATGGAAAACAGGTAAAGTGGCGGCGCATAAGTACTCGTCACCTCACACATACGCCGCTCACATGAGTTTCACTTAGCTAGTAATCTAAGGTTCCTAATTTCCTGAAGTCAGAGTTAGACACAACACTTACCTCTCTCTGAAGGCCACTTAATTCTCAATCACAACTTTTCCTTTGGAATTCACCTCCAAACCACTCTTATCTATTCAAAAATGACTCAATAATATCAAATATTGCTTAAGAAATCAATTATATTGCATAAATTAAATTTCCCAAATTTTACTTCAAAAAGTTGAAAAATCGACCCCGAGCCCGCTTGGTCAAAACCCGAGGTTCGGACCAAAATCCTTTTCCCATTCACCCATGAGTCCGAATATGTAATTCGTTTTGGAATCCGATCTCAAATTTAGGTCTAAATCCCCAAATTTCCGAAATCCCTAGTTTCTACCCAAAACCCCTAATTCTACCATGAAAACCTTAGATTTTTGGTTGAAATCTTGTAAAATGTAGTGAAAGATTGAAAGAAACCAGTTTAGAATCACTTACCTATAGTTTGGGGAAGCAATGGTCTTTGGAAAATCGCCTCTTGTGTTTTAGGTCTTGAAAATTTGGGAAATGAATGAAAGTTCCCGTCCAAAAGTCATTTTGATCAGTTGTAGACGTCGCATTTGCGACCTGAGCTTCGCAAATAAAAAGGAGTCATCGCAAATGCGAAGCCCTTCACACTTCTGCTGCCTTCGCAAATGCGAAGATAAGTTCGCAAATGCGACGAAATGATCACATTTGCGATCACTGCCCTTCCCCGACTCCCTTTGCAAATGCGAAAGAAAACTCACAAATGCGAAAACTATTGGCCCAGCTTCTCTTCGCATTTGCGATGAGAAGCTCGCAAATGCGAATCTGTCAGAGGTCGCAATTTCGATGCCTGATCTCGCAAATCTGAGATCAGAGGCCTGCAATAATATCAGATGCCCAACAGTGTTTGCAAAGCCAAATCTCACTCCGTAGCCTATCCGAAACTCACCCGAGCCCTCGGGGCTCGAAATCAACCATGCACACAAGTCTAAAAACATCATACGAACTTGCTCGCGCAATCAAATCGCCAAAATAACACCTAGAACTATGAATTTAGTACGAAATCAAATGAAATCCTCAAGAACACTTTAAAATTCTATTTTCTCAACTGGACGTCCGAATCACGTCAAATCAACTCCGTTTCTCACCAAATTTAACAGACAAGTCTTAAATATCATAATGAACCTTAACCAGGCTCCGGAACCAAAATGCGTACCCGATACTAACAATGCCAAATATCAATCAATTCTTAAAAACAAATAATTTTCAGTCTTTTAATTTTCATGAAAAATTCATAACTCAAGCTAGGAACCTCTGAATTCAATTTCGGGCGTACGCCCAGGTCCCATAATTTGATACGGACCTACCAGGACAGTAGAAATATGGATCCAGACCCGTTTACCAAACATGTTGACCAAAGTCAACTAAATTCAACTTTTAAGGCATAAATTCTTATTTTCATTAATATTCAACATAAAAGCTTTTCGGAAATCTTGTCCGGACTGCGTACGCAAATCGAGGAGGGTAAAAAAGAGATTTTTAAGGATTAAGAGCGCAAATTCGAGTTCTAAAACATAAGATGACCTTTTGGGTCATCACAAAGGAATTACATCTCATCATAGTACAGTTGCGGCGTGCAACCCGATCCAATAACAGTAACCGGCTCTCCCAGAGCTCACATCAATATCAACCACACGGACAACTCACATTTTTGCACGAACAACTCATGTGCTATAGTACAATATCTAGATCTGCACGGACAACTCATGTGTTATAATAACATAATCCGCCCAGCATAGTCACAGGCCTCCAGTCCGAACATATCATACAGGAAAAGTTAAACAAGTATATACGTATGTGATGAATGAAATAAGATTCCCATGCTCCTGGACGGGTATAAATGACATGTTAAAGTGTAGGAATGTGCAATGTGCGCTATTATAGCTCAAATCGGCAAGTTAACATATAAATGTTAATTACAAAATTTATTCAGGGAGTTAACCTCTTCGTAACATCAAGTATAGCTCAAATAGTTCACAACAATGGTACAATTATGAGAAAACATTAGTGCTTTAAGCTTACAATCAACTCTAGGCATATTATAACCTTAGCATTTCTCCGAGCATAAATAAATTCCTTGGTGCTCGCACATGGGCTCAAGCCCCACGGATATGCGCACCATAGCACATGGTTATCACAATTAATTAAGGCAACTAGTGCCTCAACCAAGTTTAGATAGAATTCTTACCCAAAGCTCACCACAAAAGATCCTAGCATATAAACACACCACCCCAAGGCCCATAAGCCGTTGTATTCCTTCTTAAACACCCCATAAGTACCACAACTAAGACACTCGCTCTGAAGAGACCTTATGTGAATTTTAAAATTATTCTGTTTACCTTTCTGATACTGAAGGGTAGAACCCATAGTGATACAGAATTACTGCAAGTCCCGGCACCATCAAATGCAAGTCTTAGGTCTTAGCCATATACAAATCTGAAAAATTCTCAATTGTTACATATACATTTTGAATCCATTGGAAACGTTTCGAGAGTCATCCACTCTACTCAAATCTCAATTTCATCGCCCAAGCAACCAAACAACTTGTGCCCCGTTAGCACGCACTTATTCTCTTGACAGTCAAGTAAACCTTTTCAACCAGATTCAAATTCAAATCTCAACACATACACCCCGCTGGTAGAAAAGAACTCTCCACTCAACATTATAAGGATCACACCTCCGTAGATTACTCTGCAGGAGATAACCCACCTGCTTAGCCTCAAATTGGCATCTTGATACACCCTTTCACAGCCATAATCACTACACGATCACTTAATCTTGCTGAGTCTAAACTCATTAACAAGACATGAGAATTTAACTTGTCCCACAATTTAACAACATGAAATATCCTTCAATACACTCATAACTCGAGACTATATATCAAATCAATATGGAAATCAAGCACCCAAGGGCCCTTTTGACATCTCGAGAAACTCTTCTCGCCACATTCAAACCATCTGAACGCATCCCACAGTCGCATCATACTCACCATTCAGTCAGTCCACCGCTCATCAAGCCACAAATTCCACTCATAGGGACACTACCGGACGCATAAGTCCAAACACACAAGTTCTCACAACCGAAACTACCAAGCGTAAGCTGCGGTCCTAACCCTGGACTCAAGTCCTCCAGACTGGCCCATCACCAAAACACAGAATACTCATCTCGAACCTCATTCATGGAATGACAAGCCGGCGATGCACAGTTGATACCGAGAGCTCACATGCGCACACGAATGCGTGGAAGGTATTCAAAGAGTTATGTTTCAAGCTGAATCAATTCCGCACAATAAGGAAAGAAAGATGGAAAATTATCCTAAATGCATGTAGCCTCTCGAAGATAAGTATGGACGTCATCATACCGATCCGCAAGACTCTACTAGACGCTTGCTCATGACTTGTAGAACCTATTAACCTAGAGCTCTGATACCAATCTGTCACGACCCAAAATCTGACCAATCGTGATAGCACCTAACCCAACCTGTTAGGTAAGACAATTAACAACAATCAAATTTAATTAGGTTTATGGAGAAAAATAAATGATAAAATAACTGAACCTTTCTACTTTTTTCAAAGATTGGTAGTACAAATTATGAGCTTCTAATATTTAGAATTTACAAAGATGATATGAAATAAAATACATCATCTGTTTGAAATATACATGAACAGATTAATGATTCTAAAGGTACCAAGAACAAGAGGCAGCTATGACCAGATTGCGGAAACATCTTCAATGCCAGCTCCTTCCATACACCGCAACATGAGCATCCAAAATCTGCACATAAGGTGCAGAAGTGTAGTGTGAGTACAACCGACCTCATGTACTCAGTAAGTACTTTGTCTAACCTCGTTGAAGTAGTGACGAGAATTTTTTAGTAAAAAGATACTCACTGTTATAACTTGTGCAGTAGAATAATAATAGAAACAATTATATAACATAACAGATAAGGGTACAATGAAACAACTATGCGAGGAAGAAAAATATTACTAGGTGAAATCACAATAGCAAATTCGTAACTTTCCTAGTGTGAGAAATATATTCAAGATATCACATCAAATGGCATGGTAACACCTTCGTGCATTTATCTCATTAAATTCATAACTTTCCTAGTGTGAGGAATATATTCAAGATATCACATCAAATGGCATGGTAACACCTTCGTGCATTTATCTCATTAAATTCATAACTTTCCTAGTGTGAGGAATATATTCAAGATATCACATCAAATGGCATGGTAATACCTTCATGCACTTGTCTCATTCTCACCCAACATATATAGATCAAATCAACCTTCATCCATTTATGTAATTCCCCGTAAATATTCGCCAAGATATTTAAGGTTTCGTGGTGCCAATGTAGGCTAATGTATTGTATTTTCAAACTTTTTGGGTTGAACAGTGCGTTGGGGAGTTGAATCATTTTGACCTCACGAAGCAAAGTCTGTAGCGCGCTAGACCATGCTATATCCTTTGTGAAGCTAGGTCTGTAGCATGCTAGACCATCCTATATCCCTCGCGAAGCCTAGTATTTATCTCGCTATAGAGCTCGTGAAGCCTGGTATTTATCTCGCTACAGAGCTTGCGAAGCCTGGTCTGTAGCTCGCTATAGAGCGTGCCTAGCCTGGTATGTAGCCCGGTCCGGAATTTGGATGGTCCATTCTTCTATCTTTGTAACCCGACCTATCGTTAAATAGACGCAAGAGACCATATTTTAAGGGAATATCTGATATTTTTAGAGAGAGGAAGTGACCTAAAGTGAGAGGAGAAATTCCTAAGCTAATTGTTCATCAAAATCTTGCTCAAGCCTTGAAATCCAACAAGAAAGCTCAAAAGATCTTCACCCAAGAGGTAAGGTTCTAACCCTAGTCTTCAATTTCGAGTTTGGGTAGAAGATGGGTGATTGGGAGTATGATTTTTGGGTATGAGAGTATTATTTATACATGCATGTACCAATAAGGTTTGTGAGAAGAGTTTTAAGCTCAAATGGGCAAAGAGTGGGTTGTGGAGTAAAGGAAATCTTATGGAAGAACCTTGTAATCAAATTTGCACCCTTATGTTTGATGAAATGCTTAAATGAGGTGAACCCACGAATATCTTCCTAATTATGGTTCACTTTTGTTATGTTTCTAAATAGATTGAAGTTGCTAGGATTTTTAGAACCTGGTAGTAATGTAAGTGAAAGCTCAAGAAAGATTGGAGCCGTCTGAAGGTCAATTCACGTGAGAAAGCTATTTTGGAATATCAGCTTAACTCCAAAAAGGTAAGCATCTTGCCTAACCTTGAGTGGGGTAATTACCCCTTAGGCATCGAGTCTTATGTTCCATTTGTGAAATGTGAAAAGCTGTGTACGCGAGGTGATGGGTATGTACTCCGGCTTATATGTGCAAAATGTATTGGGTTAAAGTCTTAGGAAGTTTTGTTTAGTAAATTGGATAACCGTTGGCATTTATTAAATTCTCTATTTTCCATGCTCAATCCTTGTTTGTCGAATTTATTTTTATATGATAATTTGGGGTGATTGTCACTTGAATTTTTATGTGAATTCCGTGAGTTTGTTGATTTGATATTTTCGGGAAATAATTATATTATAGATTTTTCATATGTAAATAATTAATTAAATAAGTTTAAATTGAGGCGTTAATATAATTATTAAAAATTTGGATTAATGAAGGCGTTGCTCTATACCGAGTTATTTTTCCATCTCTATTGTTGTTGTTCTTGAGGTTTTGTGTACCTTGTGTGGAGCCTTGGGCTACTTTTTGTGAATTTAAGTGAATTTGTTGTATCTTTAGAATTGGTTGTGGCCTACGGGAAAATTATGATATGAATTGCTGTATTGTATTGTCGTGATAATATTCTGAGTAAATTGTTGTGCGATTTGAGTTATTATTATGAGGACATAAGGGTGGCATTCCATTGTTGACATTACGTGGGTATAATGGTGGAATTTCACTATGGTTATGTGTGTTGGGATATTATCTGGGCGGAGTGATAAGGGTGGCTATTAATAGGAGCGATAAGGTTAGCTATAGGAGCGATAAGGATGGCTATTGTCAAGGTGGAGGGATAAGGTGGCTACTATTATGGAGTGATACGGGTGGCTATAGGAGAGATAAGGGTGGCTATTATCAGGGATGATACATGATGATGTGGGATTATTTTGTTGGTGATTTGTATATGATGTTGTGTTTTTTCCTGGTATTTATTTTTATCTCTTGTGCAACTTGTTTTGTTGTTGGTAACTTAATAATAGTCTGATTCATGTTGAAATTGTGAGCCTGTGGCTATTGCCGGGCAGATTATGTTATTGGCGCATGAATTGTCCATGCAGATGTGATATGAAATGTGGGCACGAGGTGTCAGGAAAATATAATGATTATGTTATTGCCACATGAACTGTCCGTTCATATGTGATATGAAATGTGGGCACGAGGTGCCAGGGATATATAATGATTATGTTATTAGCACGTGAACCGTCCGTGCATATGTGATATGAAATGTGGGAACGAGGTGTCGGAGAAATATAATAATTTTTATTATTGACACGTGAGTTGTCCGTGCGGTGTTGACACAAATATGGGCATGAGGTGCAGTGAAAATATGAAAGCGGGCTGAGACCCGTATTTTATGATTATGAAATGAGGTGTCACAGAGTTTTATTCGAAGGAATTATATACAAAATATATTTATTTGAAAGAAGTATATTCGAAAGATATTTATTTGAAAGAGATTTATACTCAAAAGATATTTATTTGAAAGAAGTATATTTGCAAGATTTTTATTTGAAAGAGTTTTATATTCAAAGGATAGTTATTCGAAAGAAATATATTCAGAAAGTATTTATTCGAAAGAATTATATGTGAAAGATTTATATTTGAAGGACTAGTTTAATTGGTTGTATTTATGTTTCCTATTCATTTGAGTAATAATTATGATGTTCTTGCTGCCTTGCTGTTTACATCACTAGTTGATTGTTGTTGCTATCACTGCCATTTATTCTCTATTATTTTTGTATATTATATTGCATAGGTTAATAGACTAGTTAATGTCTTGATTGTACCTTGTCACTACTCCACTGAGGTTAGTGTTGATACTTACTGGGTACCGACTGTGGTGTACTCATACTACACTTCTGCACATTTTTGTGCAGAGCCAGGTATTGGAGATATCAGACTCGGGCAGAGTTAGTGTGTTGATCGCAAGGATTCAAGGTAGAGCTTCTTGGTCGTTGTAGTCCCTTGGAGTCTTTCTATTTTATTGTACTGTCAACTCTTATTCGAACAATATTGTATATTCGATCCTTGAGATCATTACATGTATCCAGTTAGAGTTTGTGACTCAGTATTACCAGTCTTGGGAGGTTGTTATAGAAACAAGTTGTTATATTTGTTTCTACTTTTGGTTTCGATACTTGGATTAAATTATATGTAAAGATAATTGCTGGAAATAAAATTAAAATCGGCTTACCTAGTCTTAGAGACTAGGTGACATCACGACGTCTGAGATAGGATTTCGGGTCGAGACAATTTATCTCATCCTTGCCAAATGTGCATGTAGCAGTACCAACGAGGTAGAATAATTCACAACATTAATGTCAACTAAGTAGAGAGTACCCAGATAGTAACAAATAACAAGTCGGAAACATATAGAAAATAGAAATAGACGAGATATAGGGCACAAAGGTAACAATAACAGGTGTGGTAGAAGCACATAAATTTCACAATCTAACGTGGTGGAAAGCTTAGATGTAAATATAACAAACAAGAAGAAGGAGCTTGATCTTTAAAAGCTAACAAGTAAAGGCATGAATGACTAACATGGTATAAGGCTTGTACAAAAGGGTAACAAGATAGTTACGACATGGATGTAAATATAACAACAGGAAGTAGGCATGACATTTGCAAATTAAGCAAGTAGAAGGAATGGGCAACACAACAACAATTGAGATAGAGGATAAAAGACAGGACCATAATGACAAGTCACATAGGAAACATAGGTACGGCAATGACATTTCAATATCAAGGAAGGAACGTGTACATGAGGAAAAGATATCACAACATAATACATGTCCCTCGTCCTCACCTGCACAGAAACACCATCGTGCCATGAACTCGTGATAATATAAAAAGCATGATAATATAAATGAAATGGTACGGCATCACCCTTAATGCTTTTACTCTAAAATAAAATGGCACGGCATCACCCTTCATGCTTTACACTCATATGACATGGCACGACATCACCCTTCGTGCTTTACACTCACATGAAATGGCACGGTATCACCTTTCGTGCTTTAAACTCTCCCTCACATGATAATATACATATATATACAATGGCACGACATCAGCCTTCGCGCTTTACACTCTCCCTCATATGATAATGTATATAAAATGACACGGCATCACCCTTCGTGATTTACACTCTTCCTTATTGTGATGACCCGACCGATCGTTTTGAGTATCACAACCCTGTTTCCCCATTTACTACTCAATTTGGGCTTTACAATTGTTGTATGACTTGTCGGGGTAATTGGTTCGGGTTCGGTGAGGTTTTGGAATAAATTGGAATATTTAGTTCCAAGGTTTAAAGCTTAAGTTAAAATAGCAACCGAATGTCGACTTATGTGTAAACGACCTCACAATGGAGTTTTGATGATTCCAATATCTCCGTATTGTGATTTTGGACTTAGGAGTATGTCCGAAAAATTATTTGGAGGTCCGTAGTGGAATTAGGCTTGAAATGGCAAAAGTTGAATTATTTTTGGAATGTTTGACCGGGGGTTGACTTTTTGATATCAGGGTTGGAATTTGATTCCGAAAATTGGAATTGGTCTGTTATGTCATTTATGACTTGTGTGAAAAATGTGAGGTCAATCAGACTTGATTCGATAGGTTTCGGCATCAAATGTAGAAGTTGGAAATTTCATAATAAACTAAAGTCAAGTGAGTTCTCACAAGATCTAACTTCAAATGAGCATAAATCTCATGATACGAAGTGTTATATGGTTTATTACCTATTAAATGAAAGATCTTTGAGTCTAGTTTTTAACGCTTCAAACCGTTTGTCATTTGGACATTCCTACAAGAAGTTATGACCAATTTATCAAAAGCTGAAAACATGTGATTATGCGGCAAATTACCGAGACTTGTGGTATTTTTGTATATCATTATGGATTTTATATTTCGGTATCTGGAAGGTGAATGAAACGGCCTTAGACTCAGATAAGGTATTTTTAGAGTGGGTGTTTCGGTTGTGGTATTTATAGGGGTAATTATGATGTAGTGAGACTTTATAGATGTTTTGGTGGCAATATTCATGGGTTTGGTGACCTACGTGGTTTGGTCGAGTTAGAAGAATTTAGTTCTAAGGGCTTGATTATGTGCAAATAGATTCCAAAGTATTCTTGATGGTTTCTACTGGTGTGGAGAATGTGTTGTGTATTGTGATTTCCTTTTGGAAAGAAGCAAGAGAAAGGTTTCTAACAAAAAGGGTACGTAAATTATTGGTGACTCAAAGTTGATAATGGGATTCTTGTACTTGTCACATGATGGCATAATAGATGTGATGTGTTGTGCGGGATTAGGATTTACATGTACAAGGTGACAGTTTAGTCTTGAAGAGAAGGTAACGAATGTTGGACAACATGGTCAGTTTCAAATAGTTCGATGAATGTTATAACTGCTCGGTAATTCCTGATAAGGGCGCGCATTTCATAAGGCGCATTGTATTTTGAATTACGGATGTATAAATTAGTATTGCGTACTCACATGGTTGATAGACTGCTAATATTCAAATTTTGCCAAGTAGCATGGAAGAACTTTTAAAGTATTTCTCATGGGATGATCGTGTATGAGAGAGGTGTTAGGCATTTGGGCAATAGATGAAATCAAATATGGTGATTCGCACGTTCTATGGATTTGGAGATTGGGAGTTCTCAGGAGTAGATTGTTTCATAGTTGTGGACTGTGAAGTTGTGGCCGGAGCTAGCCAGATGATAGGATGTATTATGAATCAGTCGCGATGAATTTTCGGAAGGCTATTTGTCTAATTGTGAGTGACCAGAGTTGATTTGGGGGTCCATTAGTAGGCCCAATTAAGACGTGTATTCTACCATGAGCCGGAATGGTTGGCTACGTACTGCCATTGTTGAGGGGTGTGTAATTCGATTGATGTTAAACTTATTCGTGTTCTGAAATGATATGTGAGTTACTCCTTTATGCTACGAGGAGTTGTGATTCATTGGTTATGTGCACAGATGGTGTGGTTCTATTTGAGCCTTATAATGGAATTTGAGCGTGATGAGTATTTGGGTATTGGATGATCGATAGCGTAATGGTTATGTCCTTTCAGGTTTCGTGTGGCATTTTTGTCATTTGCCTCTCTGTCGTTATTAATTTGGAGTAGGGTGGCTTGGGGTATATAATATGGACCAACGTTTGGATGGGGTCACGCATTGCAGTGGAGTTATGTTAAGATATGACCCTTGTGTTAGAATCGGGAGATGGTTCTACGGTGTATGATGAATTTTCAGCATTTCGTTGTGGCGGTGCTTGTTAATCTGCCAGGCCAGTTCTCTCATTTGAGTCATTTTCTATGACTGGGTACATTTGAATTGTTGTGTATTGGTGCACGGATGGCACAGGTTGTGGATCTGAGTTATATTTGTGCGACATGTCTGTGGAATAGTTGTGTTTAGTAATATAAGGTCATTGGACCTAGAATAGATACTATTAGGTTTGATTTCACTATATTAGGGAGTATAATATCGAAAGTCAGCTCAAAAAGTGATTATGGTTCTGGTTGGGGCGAGAGAGTTCCATGACTTCTTGATCTAGTAAGTGGTCATGAAATTTCGCGTGTTTCTTTTATTATCAACAGTGTACGAAGGTTTTGGGATGAGGTTTGGTTCGATATGGGTTTAATACTAGTATGTGATTGGTTTTGGAGTAGTCACTGTGATCAGGAATGGTTCTACGAGCATGCGAGTTGTGTAATATGTTAGATGATTATTTTAGTGGTTATGGTGATGGTTATGGCTTGATACAGCTTGTTCATTCTCATATAGTGTGAAATGTAAGATTCGTGTCTTGAAAGAAATTCTGAAGGTTGAGAATTGAATTCCAAGGTTTTTGGGCTAAGGTTAAATTAAGGATTTCTAGTTGTATTGTGTTGTCAGGCCAATATGGAATAGGGTGACGTGAGATCACCCCCGGGTATGTGCATGGTAAGGTGGAATAGAGATTTGAAGGTTAAGAACAACTCTTGGCACGTTCGAGGACGAACGTATGTTTAAGTGGGGGAGAATGTAACGACCCGACCGGTCGTTTTGAGTATCACAACCATGCTTCCCCATTTACTACTCAATTTGGGCTTTACAATTGTTGTGTGACTTGCCGGGGTAATTGGTTCGGGTACGGTGAGGTTTTGAAATAAATTAGAACACTTAGTACTAACGTTTAAAGCTTAAGTTAAAATAGCGATCGGATGTCGACTTATGTGTAAATGACCCCGGAATGGAGTTTTGATGATTCCAATAGCTGGTGATTTTGGACTTAGGAGCGTGTCCGAAAAATCATTTGGAGGTCCGTAGTGGAATTAGGCTTGAAATGGCGAAAGTTGAATTATTTTGCAAAGTTTGACCGGGGGGTTGACTTTTTGAAATCGGGGTCGGAATCCGATTTCGGAAATTAAAATAGGTCCGTTATGTCATTTATGACTTGTGTGCAAAATATGAGGTCTATCTGACTTGATTTGATAGGTTTCGGCATCGAATGTAGAAGTTGGAAATTTCATAATAGACTAAAATCAAGTGAGTTCGCACAAAACCTAACTTCAAATAAGCATAACTCTCATGATACGAAGCTTTATATGGTTTATTACTATCAAATTAAAGATCTTTGAGTCTAGTTTCTAACGCTTCAAACCGTTCGTCATTTTGACATTCCTACAAGAAGTTATGACCAAATTATCAAAAGATGAAAACATGTGATTATGCGGCAAATTGTATGACCGCAAATCAATTATGCGAACCGCAAAACAGGTTTGCAACCCGCAAAATGGTTGCCGATATACCCAGCGCACACCACATCTGGGCATCACTTTTATGATCCATTGTGCGACCCGCATACTTATTTGGCAGTACATTGTGCGATCGCATACCTGTTTTCGGAGGGGTAATATTTCTATTTTCATAACCCGACCCCATTTTGATAAATAGGCTTTGGGGCTAATTTTGGGGCAATTATCTGATGATTTTAGAGAGAAGTGAGAGTGTTCTAGAGAGAGGAAGTAGATGAAGTGTCTTGTTCATCAAAATTTTGTCCAAGCCTTGAAATCCAACAAGAAATCCCTCAAGTTCTTCATCAAAGAGGTAAGGTTCTAACCCTTAATCTTCAATTTCAAGTTTGGGTAATGATGGGTGATTAAGAGTATGATTATTGGGTATAAGGGTAATATTTATACGTATCAATAACGTTTATGGAAAGAGTGTTGAGTTTAAATGGGTAAAGATTGGGTTGAAAATTGTAGAAATCTTCAAAGATTTTAATTGAAGATTTGAGGCTCGAGTTCATGTCGGAATTTGGTGAAATTTATATGGTTGGACTCGTGGTTGGATGGGCGTTAATATTTTGTAACTTTTGTCGGGTTCAGAGACGTGGGCCAATGGGAATTTTTGGGACGTAATTTCGGATTTTGTGGAAAATATTAGCATTTTGATATGGAATTAATTCCTATAAATTTTGTGGGCTAAATCAAATTAATTGTGACTAGATTCGAGCCGTTCGGAAGTTGATACGTGCAGCATTGGATTTCGCTTGCTCGAGGTAAGTAACTCTTATAATCTTGGAATTGAGGGTATGAACCCTAAATATATGCACTNGAAGACGGAATACCTAGAGTGTAAGTTCAGCATTGAGCCGGGGGAAGTGGACGTAAGGCTTGAATCACAGGTCATCCCAAGTAGAGGCAACTTTAATTACCTTGGGTCGGTTATCCAGGGGGGAGGGGAGATTGACGATGATTTCACTCACCGTATTGGGGTAGGATGAATGAAGTGGAGGTTAGCATCTGGAGTCCTGTGTGATAAGAGAGTGGCACCGATACTCAAAGGTAAATTCTATAAAGCGGTGGTTAGACCGGCCATGATGTATGGGGCTGAGTGTTGGATTGTTAAGAACTCACATATCCAGAGGATGAAAGTAGCAAAAATGAGGATGTTGAGGTGGATGTGCGAGCACACTAGAATGGATAAGATTAGGAATGATGATATTCATGAGAAGGCGCATGTGGCTCCCATTGATGACAAGATGCGGGAAGCGAGGTTCAGATTGTTTGGGAATGTTCAGAGGCGAAGCCCAGATACTCCAGTAAGGAGATGTGAGCGGCTGGTAGTGGAGGGCACGGGAAGAGGTAGAGGGCGGCCTAAGCAGTATTGGGGAGAGGTGATCAGGCAGGATATAGCGAGGCTTCAGATGTTTGAGGACATGACACTTGATAGGAAGATGTGGAGGTCGAGTATTAAGGTTGTAGGTTAAGAGGTAGTTGAATATTTCCTTACTTTGTACCATTATGAGACCAGTCTGTTAGGGTTTGTGTTTAAGATACCTAGTGGCAATGTGGTGTCTTACTATTTCACTTTTCAGTGCAGGACCTATTTATTAGCTATCGCTTTTGCTTGGCATCTTTCTTCTAGGTTTCATGTTGTTCCTATTTTTCCTGTGATTTCTGTGGTGATNATGATTTTAGAGAGAAGTGAGAGTGTTCTAGAGAGAGGAAGTAGATGAAGTGTCTTGTTCATCAAAATTTTGTCCAAGCCTTGAAATCCAACAAGAAATCCCTCAAGTTCTTCATCAAAGAGGTAAGGTTCTAACCCTTAATCTTCAATTTCAAGTTTGGGTAATGATGGGTGATTAAGAGTATGATTATTGGGTATAAGGGTAATATTTATACGTATCAATAATGTTTATGGAAAGAGTGTTGAGTTTAAATGGGTAAAGATTGGGTTGAAAATTGTAGAAATCTTCAAAGATTTTAATTGAAGATTTGAGGCTCGAGTTCATGTCGGAATTTGGTGAAATTTATATGGTTGGACTCGTGGTTGGATGGGCGTTAATATTTTGTAACTTTTGTCGGGTTCAGAGACGTGGGCCAATGGGAATTTTTGGGACGTAATTTCGGATTTTATGGAAAATATTAGCATTTTGATATGGAATTAATTCCTATAAATTTTGTGGGCTAAATCAAATTAATTGTGACTAGATTCGAGCCGTTCGGAAGTTGATACGTGCAGCATTGGATTTCGCTTGCTCGAGGTAAGTAACTCTTATAATCTTGGAATTGAGGGTATGAACCCTAAATATATGCACTATGTGAATGGTTGGGAGGTGACGCACATACTAGGTGACGGGCGTGTGGGCGTGCACTATAGAAATTGTGACATAATTGTATCTGTGAAATTTTGTAGTTAAATAATCTTGGCATTTTCTATGCGTTTGGGACCCACAGAGGCCATATTTGTTGTGAGTTATTTGTTTTCTGGAAATGCTTGAAGGCCAAAGATGTGTCGGTTCCTCACATTATGGCGATTAAGGACATGTATGATGGGGAAAGACTTGGGTTAGGACAGTAGGAGGCGACTCCGATCATTTTCTGGTTGTAATGGGGTTACAACAAGGTTTTGCGCTCAGTCCATTCATATTCGCCCTGGTGATGGACGCGTTAACACACCATATTCAAAGGGATGTGCCATGGTGCATGCTATTTACCGTTGACATAGTTCTGATTGATGAGTCGCGAGCCGGTGTTAACGAGAGGATGGAGGTTTGGAGACAGGCTCTTGAGTCTAAGGGTTTCAAGTTGAGTAGGACGAAGACGGAATACCTAGAGTGTAAGTTCAGCATTGAGCCGGGGGAAGTGGACGTAAGGCTTGAATCACAGGTCATCCCAAGTAGAGGCAACTTTAAGTACCTTGGGTCGGTTATCCAGGGGGGAGGGGAGATTGACGATGATTTCACTCACCGTATTGGGGTAGGATGAATGAAGTGGAGGTTAGCATCTGGAGTCCTGTGTGATAAGAGAGTGGCACCGATACTCAAAGGTAAATTCTATAAAGCGGTGGTTAGACCGGCCATGATGTATGGGGCTGAGTGTTGGATTGTTAAGAACTCACATATCCAGAGGATGAAAGTAGCAAAAATGAGGATGTTGAGGTGGATGTGCGAGCACACTAGAATGGATAAGATTAGGAATGATGATATTCATGAGAAGGCGCATGTGGCTCCCATTGATGACAAGATGCGGGAAGCGAGGTTCAGATTGTTTGGGAATGTTCAGAGGCGAAGCCCAGATACTCCAGTAAGGAGATGTGAGCGGCTGGTAGTGGAGGGCACGGGAAGAGGTAGAGGGCGGCCTAAGCAGTATTGGGGAGAGGTGATCAGGCAGGATATAGCGAGGCTTCAGATGTTTGAGGACATGACACTTGATAGGAAGATGTGGAGGTCGAGTATTAAGGTTGTAGGTTAAGAGGTAGTTGAATATTTCCTTACTTTGTACCATTATGAGACCAGTCTGTTAGGGTTTGTGTTTAAGATACCTAGTGGCAATGTGGTGTCTTACTATTTCACTTTTCAGTGCAGGACCTATTTATTAGCTATCGCTTTTGCTTGGCATCTTTCTTCTAGGTTTCATGTTGTTCCTATTTTTCCTGTGATTTCTGTGGTGATACTAATATTGTCTCCTTTTGTCTTTTTGTTTTCTTGAGCTGAGGGTCTTTCGGAAACAGCCTCTCTACTCCTTCGGGGTAGGGGTAAGGTCTGCGTACACACTACCCTCCCCAGACCCCATTAGTGGGATTTTAGTGGGTTGTTGTTGTTGTTGTTATTTGTTTTAAATTGAAAATTCATACTCAGTCATATTCATTTCATTACATATCATATCTCAGTCTCTGTTGTTATTTATTGATACATCATATCATTATTTTTGGGCTATTCTCATGACATTGTGAGCCCATGAGAGAGAGACTAGAGAGATTGATGACTAAGGGAGTCTGATGGCCTAATTGTGAGGATATTTTTAGGATCGGGCTGCATGTCGCAGCATGCCATGTTAGCTTTATATATATTATTACTATTATGTGGATCGGGGTTGCCCACCTGCAGCAGGCCTTATTGGCTTATTATGGCACGTGAGTTGTCCGTGCGGATTTCGATATGATATTATAGCACATGAGTTTTCCATGCAACACGTGAGTTGTCTATGCAGATTATAGCACTTGGAATGTAGGAGCCCCTCTGGAGTCTGTACACACCCCCAGTTGGCTCAGGTACCTACTGAGTGCGAGTGCCGAGTGCTGAGTGACTGGGAGGCATGCGAGATTGTGAGGTATGCCCGATGGGCTGTTTACGATTGATGGTGAGGTAAGCCTGATGGGTTGTATTCAAGTGATTGTGAGGTCTGCCCGAGGGGCTGTTTATGATTTTATCATTAAGTTGCATCGCATTGGCATGCACACATGACATACATGCATAGAGATGTATTTCCTCATGGTGTACCGCATCACATCATTCATGATTTTTTACACATTTTTTACAGATGGGCATAGTGATGCATTTGTTTTTACACGGGTTATCTAGAAAGAAATTGAAACATCGCATTTATTATTGAAAGGATTTTGGAAAAATTATTGTTTTCAAACTTATTCATATTTTTGGCAACTTCGGTAAACGATTTGGGTTTTCATTGATGTACTTGAAAGGAAGAACTATTATCTTTGAAATCATGATTTAGCTGAGCATTGTATTTTTGAGTTACTTTTGGTATTATCTGCTTTACGTTGTTAAGGACTGTTGTGGACTATTAGTTTTGGACCCGACCTTGGTGGAAGCTCGTCACTACTTTCAACCTAAGGCTAGGTTTGTTACTTACTCAGTATATGGGGTCGGTTGTACAGATACTACACTTTTGCACATTGGGTGCAGATGTTGGCTGCTATTGTTGCTGTGCTCGATGGTTGCCGGATTTGAAGATATACCTGTGCTCCTATTGTAGTTGCCTCTTGTTCATGGTAGCATTAGATTATAAAAAAACTCTATTTATGTACTTTTCAAATAGAAGATGTATTTACTTCATATCAGCTTTGTAAATTCTATTCTTAGAAGCTCAAGATTTGTACTACCAGTTCTTGGGAAATGTATAAGGTTACGATCTTTATTTACATAAATTGCTTAAATAATTATTATTGGAATTGAATAGTTGAAAGTTGGCTTACCTAGAGGGTTGGATTAGGTGCCATCACGACTAGTTGGATTTTGGATCGTGGCACTTACCAAGAACATTTATATCATTAACAACAAGGTAGGAAGCATAAATAACATCAAGGAGAGTGTTTAAACGAATGTTCCAAATTGAACATCAATCGCGGCTTTCAAGCCAATAA
>AWOL01S0006654.1:9825-43304 GCA_000715115.1 Nicotiana otophora | reverse complement strand
ATGATATTTGGCACGTGAATTGTCCGTGCAGTTGTGATATGAAATGAGGGCACGGGGTGCCGGGGGAAATATGATGATTTAATTATGGGCATGAGGTGCCGTAAAAATATGAAAAATGGGTTGAGACTCGCGTTTACGAAAAATATGGAAATGGACTGAGACCCGTATTTTTATGATTATGAAACGAGGTGTCACATGGTGACTTTTTAATTGAAAGGATTATATTCAAAATATTTATTTGGAAGGATTTTTATGTAGAAGGTATTATATGAAAGAATTATATTTGAAAGGTAATTACTTGAGAAAATTATATTTGAAAGAGATTTATTTGAAAGAATTATATGTGAAAGACATTTAATTGAAGGATTTGATTTATTGTGTGTAAATATTTATTAATTGTTAAGAGATATTAATGTTATTCTTGTTGTCTGTTGTGCATATTACTGGTTATTTTATGTGTCCCTTATTGTTATCTGCTTCCTATTATTTTGCATATTATATTGCACAGGCTATTAGACTAGTGAATGTCTTGACTGTACCTCGTCGCCACTCTACTGAGGTTAGTGTTGATACTTACTGGGTACCGACCATGGTGTACTCATACTACACTTCTGCATATTTTTGTGCAGAGCCAGGTATTGCAGTTACTGGGCTTGAGAAGAGTTAAAGCGGGATCGTAAGGATTCAAGGTAGAGCTGCTTGGTCGTCGCAATCCCTTGGAGTTTTTTCATTTCATTGTACTGTTAATTTTTAATCAAACAGTATTGTATATTCGATCCTCGTGATCATTCTATGTATTCAGTTAGAGTTCGTGACTTAGTACTACCAGTCTTGGGAGGTGGTACATTCATATTTGTTCCGCTGTTAGTTTTGGTTACTTATTTAATTAAAAAAATAATGGCTCCAAAAACATATAATTGAAATTGGCTTACCTAGTCTTATAGACTAGGTGCCATCACGACGCCTGTGGTGGGATTTTTGGGTCGTGACAATAACACATGCTTAATTAACTTGAATTGAATATTTGTATACCCAAAAGCATAGCCTACACGAAGGGGAAACAATCCTAGCGCCTTTCTCTTATTTGTTACAACTATATCTTTATTGCATTCTAAGTGTTCGCTACAATTCCTAGACTAGTTTACATATTAATTTTAGAAGTAACTTTAGAATTAATTGAACAACCATCTTTTGTATGAAGATTACATTAAGAATTATCAAGTCTATACATATTTGGACACTCTAACACACACCTACTCCTTGTGGGATTCGACCCCAACCTTTGTTGGGTTTATTATTGTTAACAATCGTGCTACTCTTCCTTTGGAGGTGTAGGATTGGACGTCACCGCACCTGCATGTGGTTGTTTTTCCCATGTTTTGTGCCTGTATAAAGATTCCCAAAAGCTACAGTCTTACCTGTTTGCCCTGCATTGCAGCTTCATCTAGCTTGAACTGTGAATCCTCTATGTTGCGTGGCATGTGCTCTTTGATGAGAATGACCAATAACTGTTCCTTGGTGAACAATAGGTGCTCCTTGGTAACCAATAGGTGCTTCTCGTTTTCTTCTGCCTTTAATGTCTGCCGGATAACCAATAAGCTGGTAACAATTTTCTTTACTATGTCCTTTCATCTTGCAATGTTCATAAAATATACTGTAATTCCTTTTGTTCTTCTAGACTGAACCTCCTTTTACTGCTAAGCTCCACAATGTTGTAGTGTCATTTCCCTTAGCTATTGAGTGATAAAGTTCCTGATGTACTCCTTTGACTTTCATCTTCAGCAATTAGAGCATAAGCCTGATTCAAAGTAGGTTCCACTGATTTCATTAGAATCTACCTTCTAGCTTAAGAATAGGAATCATTCAGTCCACTTATAAATTGTAATAGCCTTTGCCGCTGAAGATGATCTGCATACTCCTTTGAATTTATTGAGGGTACCATTGCATCTTACTCAGCCCAGAACATTTTTAATTTTGTAAAATACATGGACACTGAGTCTGTTCCTTTGAAAATTGTACCAATTTCTCTATGCAATTGAAAGATCCTTATCCTATTCACCTTATCAAACCTCTCCTTTAGATCTTCCCATACTAGGTGGGCATTATAAGCATGCACGATTCCACTAAGTAAATATGGAGATACTGTGTTCATAATCCACGAGAGCACAATTGCATTACATGTCTCCCAGTCTTCATGTAGTGTTGACCTAAACTGATCCTTAGTGCATGTTCCATTGACGAACCCTAGATTTCGTTTGGACTGAAATGCAATTCTCATCGATCTACGGCATAATCTGTAATTCTCAGATCCAGTGAGTTGGACTGGAATCAACACAGAGCTTGGATTATCCGAGGGATACATAAATAGAGGATGAGTGTTGTCAATTTTTTCCGTTCCCATTGTCGATTCGATGTTCTCGAGGGAAGGAGATGAAGACGAAGGAGATGAAGTTTTGTTCATATGAACTCAGAGGAGAATTAGACAAGAGCAATGATCGCACAAAGCTCTGATACTATGTCAAATGTCTTCCATGGATGCTTCTAGATTGAGCTAAGAGAGATTGCAGCTTAGAGAGGAAAAGAGAAGATGAGAAAATTATTTTCACTATTATATTGAATACCCGTCTATACACATACATATATAGTGTAATTCAACTGACTCTAACTAACTTCTAATTGTATAGTTAACAACTAATCTACCAGACTCTTTGCCAGCTAAGTGCCAGCTGGCTTCCTATTCACATGACACTTTTAACATATATTTTGGCAAAAATTAATGTGTTCACATGAACTAGTAGTTAACATTGTAGATCTGCCCCGGTATACGCTCTCCCCACAACTCCACTAGCTGAGAAGTATAAATCTATCTTTCAGTTGGCGAACCGAGCATCTATTGAAAGAATCAAAGATTTTAGACCTCTTTGCCCGTAGCTATAATACCATAAACTTCTAATCTCTTTTGGTTTTCATTCCTATTTGAAACTAGATTCGATTTTTACTCCTATTTGGAATTAGTTTTGGCTTAAGAGAAAGTACCACTGATTATCTATAAATGAAACAACTTTGGAGAAATATTCTATGCTCACTGGTATTAGTCTTTGAAAGACTTTAGCACATAAGAGTGATTTTTGAAAGAGCTTTCATTAAGAAAGAAGAGATAAGGAAAAGTGTTTGAGAATCTTGTTTAGATCGGATACCACGTATTAGGATCGAAATAATCAGGTATCATGCGGAAGCTAATAAAACAAACATTCAACGACGATAAATCAGACAGCAAAAGAAAAATATTCCAAAAGAGACACAAATATTTAACGTAGTTCGGTCAACTAACCTACGTCCACAGACGGAAATGATCAATCCATTATACAAAAGAGAATACAAAATATTGAGAAAATAATCTCATAAAGAGGTAAACACAAATGACAACATAACACTTGTCGCACTAATTCTCTCCCTAAACAAGACTCTCAAATACCTTAAGGCTGCATTGTGGATACTCGAAATCCCAATCTTCATTAGATATAGGCTCGAATTTATGAGCTGCAAAAGCGGGTAGATGTATCTTCTTCACGAACAATAAATCTTTCATCTTGCTTCTCCAACAATTATAATTGCTCCCATTTAAACATATCATCTTGCTCATATTCCCCTCCATTTCCATAAAAATAAATCCAGATAAATAACCAAAGCTCTGATACCAATGCTAAGATCAAAATAATCAGGTGTCATACGGAAGCTAGTAAAGCAAACCTTGAACGACGATAAATCAGACAACAAAATAGAAATACACCCAAAGAGACACAAACATTTAGTAGTTCGATCAATTGACCTACGTCCACAGATGAAGATGAGCAATCTACTATAAAAATAGAGTACAAAATATCGAGAAAACAACTTCACAAAGAGGCACACACAAGTGGCAGGCTAATACTTATCCCAAAAATTCTCCCATAAATAAGATTCTCAAACCCTTAAGGCTACATTGTGGATGCTACTAAATAAGAAGGAATGATCCTCAATTTATAGAAGTCTAAAACCTTTTCTTCCAAGAAAAAGGCCTAGCTAAATATGAAAAAATTATATTTTCCTTTTTGTAAAAGGTAACATCAATTATGATAAATATGTTGCGCCTTCCTTCATGGAATAAGAAAATCAAATATGATAAGAAAACAGAACAAACATCTAACATTGTACACCGATGGCAACTTCGTTTCTGGATGATATACACATTTTTTTGGAACAATGATTCAAAAACTTGAGGCATGAAGAAGATGATAAGCTAAAAAAGATGGAATTTTCCTGCCTCAAGCTTGTTTAATTGCTTTTCATATAGAACTGTATTTCTGCTATTTTTATTTGTCTAATTTTCTGTTATGTACTGTTATTCTTCACGTCTTATCTGACTCTGTTTAACTATCACATGGTTTATGAAATCTATATATAAGCTCGACCGTGCAAGTCTTTTTTGTTTTTTGGGTTGCAATCCAGAGTTTAATGCAAACTAATTAAAAAAAGTACTACTTTCTCCATTCCATTTTATCTAATACACTTTCTTATTTAGTTTGTCCTAAAAGAATAATTTTTTATATACAACAACTTAACTTTAAAGTTCTTATTTATACCTAATGATATGTTTAGACAATAATGATCAAAAGCCTTTTTTTCTTTAAGACTCTTTGAACTGTGTGTTCAATCAAACATCTTCATATAAAATAAAACATAAAGAAATACGGTAGTAAGCTAGCATAGATGTGACGTGTAGTAAAACTTAGGATCTTGAACGAGATCTTTTAAGTAGTAGGACTAAATGGAATCTGTTTGGAAATCTAATATTGAAAAGATGATCGAAGGTAACTAAAACATTGACATATTATTGTTTTTTTGAACAGATATGACGTAAATATGATATTAGAGAATTGCCAAAATTGACATAAATAATACTATAATAGAGTTCTACATCGACTCAGCATTTAATTCTTGAACCAAAGTAAGTTCAACCTTTGGAGCAAAGTTGGGTGACACTTATTTTAACGTAGCTTACAAATTCAAGCTCATTGCAGTAGGATTCAGTACTTTGAACTCGAATATTAATTGCGATGACATATTCGTGGGTCAATGGCTTCGTGTTGATGGACTTTCGAGTAGGTTCAGGTTTATCGTCAAGTTTCTTTATAGAAGTTTCTTAATATCATTCATTGATAAAGTCGTCTAATAGTCTGTTAGACCAAGGTTCGGAAAAGTTAAAAGTATTTTTATTCGGAGATTTGTGGTGTTTGTCAATTAAAAAAAAGTATTGTGAGTAGCAGCAAAGGCAGTTGTTCTGTTGCTGAGGAGAAACTAAGAGTTTGTGATCGATTCTCCTACAATATAATTAATTTATTTATTTTTGGTTATTATAAAATAATGAATACATAAATATTATATTTGATTAAGGCTATTATAGAGAAGTAATTTTATATAGAATTATACCGTTAATGATGAATGTATTGTTATAGATAAAAGGTTGCTTTAAAAAAGTGAAATATCGCATTGGAAATCAGTTTCAAAGAAAACTTATACAGTGACATATTGCTAATTAGGATAAGGTATCAGCCACGACCACTAACATCAATTTCCTGCCATTATACAAATTCTGTATCCAATCAATTCGAGGTTCACTTTATGTTTTTCAAGAATCAATTTTTAGTGTTAATGTTAGAATTTACTTTAGCAGTAGTATGATTGTGAATACCTAATTTTTGCATTCTTTTAATCCCCTAAGAAGATAATTCTAGGAAAATTAGCTTCCTTTTAATTAATTTTCTCATAGTTATGTGCATTCTTGTTTGTGTTTTATTTCATAAAACTATCAAAATATACTCCTTTTTCTTCTTATTTGTGCATTTCGACTTGCATTTCTTGATTACAAAATATCAAAAATATTTTTTGCATCTTTTATTTGTGTATTTTAGTTTGCATCTTTGAGATACATATACAAAAAAACCAAAAACAAATGATTTTCTTTAGTTGTCCATTTTGTAGGATTAGATTAGTGTTGTGCCATTGAATTAAGTTGAGTTTTTTGCCAAATTGGGCCGAAATTGGCCCCAAATTAATGGCCCAAGCCCACCCAGCTCAAACCCCCAATCCAGTGAGCCAAAACGACGTCGTTATGATTAGTGGTTGAGATTCAATCTCAACCACTCATCTTAACTTGACCCAACAACCATAGTTTGATCTCCATTTTAGGTATTTAAGCCATAGGGAGTCCAAAATTTGCCCCCATTTAGCTTTATTTTCTTCTCTTATTCCTCTCTTTTCACTCTCGCTTCTCTCTTTACTGCCTTCTCCCACTGTCGCCTAGCTCCACCGGCAGACGTCCTCCAAACCACCCCAAAAGCACACCACGACCTCCTCTCACTCCCCTCTTTTCAAATCCACGAACCAAATCCCCGAAATCATCACCAATCTCCTTAAATCTAGCCTTGACCGAAACCCAAGATTTATCGAGTTTGAGACCACCTCTCCGCCCGCTGCCACCACTACCACACCACTACCCTGTCACGGCCAAACCTTCATTTTTATCATATATTCGATCTATGGACACCTGTTTCCTTTTGGTATGACGCCAACTTTATTGAATTTAGCGTCTGCTGAAATGAAACGAGTGTGTCAAGGTCGGAGAGCCACCACCCGGTGTCTTCTAGTGGCTCGAATCACTTCCAATTACGCTCATCCCTTTAATTAATTTATGATTTTTTAATAGTCGTAGGTTAATTTCTGGTTTTTATTTTTCTGTTTTGGTTTGTTGTTTGTTAATTAGAGTTTAGGTTTGTTTAATTAGTTATCACTATTTAGCTTAGGCTTTTATCAGATTGTTATTAACCAAGCTAATCTTTAGTGTTTTCGAATCAGTGTTTATCTAGCAAGTTATTTTGTCGATGTTATCTTTCGTCGACGATTCAATAATGTTTGTTTAATTTCTGCTTCATATAATTGATTGTAGTATTAGTCGCTTTATGTTAACTTGTGTAGGTTGAACTGATTTTATCTTATTCATTTGAATCCTCATCCTAGTTGCAATCTAAGTGTGTTTGCTTTATCAGTTCAATTGGTGAATGTTAGTTACTTGTTTACTTGGTTTAGTTCGAATCTAATAGGGGGGGGGTACTGTTTTGGTATAAAGCTGAAAGTTAGAATATGTTAATCGAAATAAGTACATGTTAGTTTGCTTTTACTGTTAAGCATGCTAGAAAATTGTAACGACCCGACTTGTCATTCTGAGAATTTACGTCTCGTTCAACGACTTAAGGTATCGAGCAGCTTCGTAATATGTGCACTGACTTGCGTACAAGTTTGAGTTAGAATTCAGAGTTTTATAAGTTTCTTAGTCTTGAATCGATGCATGATTCGTGATTCTAGTGTTGTTGGAGGATGTGAGGCCTCTCGCATTTCCTATTAGTCCGAGGCCATAAGTGCGCTCACAAGTCGCTTAAGTGTCGTCTTGCTTCTCAACGAGAGGCTAAGGACTGGAACAACATAGATGATCATGATATAAAATGTAGGAGGTGTATTGGATGTTGTTAGGGTCTAAGGAGATCCCTAGAACTAAGACAAGTTGAGAGCTATGCAATAGGTTAAAGTTTCAAATAAATTCGCACAAGATACGACTTCAAACGCATGCAACTACCAAAATATAAAGACTTAGGTGGTGACATACCTATCAAATTAAATCCCTTTGAGTCTATTTTCCAACACATTAAACTGTTTGTCATTTGGATATTTCTACAGAAAGTTATGGCCATATTACTGGACCTATGCCATATGTGCACTCAGATACGCGGCCGTGCATATTATAGGGTATTCTGCCTCAGGTGCACGACCAGATGCACGGTCACTTGCCCAGGTGCGCGACCGCACATGTAGGAGCTAAATACCCTAAGGCCGGGGAGAGAGAGTGGCTAAGTCATTTCTTCAAGACTAGGGATTTCTCTCCATCACCCATCCGGCCAATGCTTCCAATACACACCTAAGGTGAGTTTTTAAGTGTGTTTTTATGATGATTTCACTTCTCAATCACTAGTTACAACAAAGTTTTGATTGGATTCCATAGGATTTCTTCAAAAATCTCAAGAACACCCCAAAAGGTGTCTTTCACGATTTGGTCTATAAGAGGTATGTCTACCATCTATAACTAATTTATGGTGATTATTTATGTACGAAATATGTGTTAAGACTTATGGGATGGTAATTGGAATCAATAAATGCCCAACCTAGGTGTATTGGTATTGTAGAGATTGTAAAATAAAGTAATTGACAAGATTTGTGTTTTGTGAGTGAATTGTTCGGCATGCATGTGCTAAGGGAAATTGTGGATGACCTAGTGACGATTGTGAGGTAAATCATTTTTGTGGAAGATGGTTGTTAAGTGAAGAAATTTCATTAAACGAGGTTATAGAAAAATTTACACATTAGATGTTTGATAAAATGTCTAAATGACTTAAAGTATAGAAATTGTGCTAATATTGGCGCAATTGTATTGCATTGTTGTAGATTGAAATTTGTTTATTGTGGTGGACCATCTTAGTATTATGAAGGGGCGAATTTCAGATTTGAACCGTCCGGAGGTGGTTTCACCAGCCAAGATCATTTAAAGTATCGGTTTAGTTTCGTCGAGGTAAGTATCTTGCCTAACCTTGAGTGGAAAAATTACCCCTTAGGCATTGAGTCTTATGTGAAAATTGTATGATTGAAAACTATGTACCCGAGGTGACGAGTAAATACTTGGTTTATATGTACAAATTATATCGGTTGAAGTTCGTAGACGCCCTTATGTATTAAATTGAAAAATTATTGGAACTTAGTAAATCCTTGATTTGTCATGCCTCATTCCTTGTTTGTCGAGTTTGTATTTTATATGATAATTTGGTGTGATTGCCACTTGGATTTTTATGTGAATTTCGTGTGTTTGTTGATTTGATATTTCTTGAAAATAATCACATTATGGATTTTCCATCTGTAAATAATTAATTAAATAAGTTTAAATTGAGGTGTTTATATATTTATCTAAAATTTGGATTAAAGAAGGTGTTGTCCTATGTTGAGTTATTTTCCCATCCTTGTTGATATTTTTGAGATTTTATATACATTGTGTTGAGCCGTGGACTATCTGTTGCGAAATTAATTGACTATTTTGTTCCTTTGGAAAGGTTGTGGCCTACGGGCAATTTGTAAATATGAGTTGATGATGTTGTGTTGTTGTGATAATATTCTGTGTGAATTGTTGTGTGATTTGGGTTACTTTTATGCGGCGTATAAGGGTGGCATTCCATTGTTGACATTATGCGGGCATAAGGGTGGCATTTCACTATTGTTATGTGTGTTGGAATATTGTCTGGGCGGAGTGATAAGGGAGGTTATTAAACAGAGCGATAAGGGAGGTTATTATAGGAGTGATAAGGGTGGCTATATAAGCGATAAGGGTGGATATAAGAGTGATAAAGATGGCTATTGATATTGTCAGGGCAGAGGGATAATAGAGACTATTATAGGAGTGATAAGGGTGGCTACATGAGAGATAAGGGTGGCTATTGTCAGAGATGATATGTGATGATGTGGGGTTATGCATTGGTAATTTTCATGTGATGTTGTGATTTTTCTTGTGTTTATTTTTATATCTTGTGCAACTTGTCTTGTTGTTTCGGTAAACTTGTTAATAGTATGATCTATGTTGAAATTGTGAGCCTATGGCTATCGCTGGGCGGATTATGTTAGATGGGATTGGGTTACACGCCGCAACAGGTATGTTTAATATTATTGTCACGACCCAAAATCCATCCACTAAAGGTCGTGATGGCGCCGAACACCGCTGTCACGCAAGCCAAAATTAAATAATTGCCTTAGTTACTCATTTTAGTATATTTTAAAATCGTATTTTCCTTCAATTAAGTAATAAGAGATAAAATTTAGAGAATGAATGAAAGTATTTTCCTCTATTACAATACAACACAACCCATAATCACCCCAAAACCCGGTGTCACAAGTGTATGAGCATTATCTAAAAAAAATAAAAAAATATAACAATTGCCCGGAATACAAATTGGATAGGAAAATATAAATACTCTGAAGGCGACTCTGCTGGGTGCGGACCCGTAACGTGGAATGCAGCTCACCTAAGTCCCCGTAATGACCGCGCCTCTACGCCCACAAGGCCACTAGACATATATGCACTGCATAAAAATATGCAGCAAATGTAGCATGAGTACGTAAATCAACGCGTACTCAGTAAGTATTCCGCCTAACCTCGAAGAAGTAGTGACGAGGAATCGACTTCGACACTTACTAAGGGCCAACAATATGATAATATTAAATTCTAATTAAGCATGTTATATTTAACAATAAAACTCAGAACAAGAAATAATTGAACAATTCATCACCCTATTTAAGGACCCAAATCACTTCCTTCATTTAAAACAAATAATCTTTCAAATAGTGAATTTATACCAATTATAAAAGGAACTTCCAGTTCTATTATCACACACAAATACCACCAAGGACGTTCGGCCCGATCCAATATAAATGTAAATTGTGCACTGCCAAGGGTCGAACGACGCGAACCATAGATGCATCCATTAACCTGCCGAGCCGAACGGCCTGCTCCCATGAGAGTAGTAGAAGAAATACCCCGCTCGCGAATCAAACATGCGACGCGGTCAAATATAAATTACCAATAAATCATAACTCTTTCTTGATTCTTTTCAAAATAAAGACAATTCAACTTGAAGCTTTTAAATCCTTAAAATCCTTGACTTAGTTTTATTTGATACAATTAACAAATATAATCAAATAACGGTGTCCACAAAGCATGGTGTAAACCTAAAAATACCCGGACATAAACATGAATAGTAGCTACATACGGACTCTCGTCACTTCATGCATATGTAGCCCCCACAAATAACAACACATATTAATTAACTCCACCTATGGGTAAATTCCCTCTTACAAGGTTAGAAAAAAGACTTACCTCGCTCCGAAGTTCCATCACCGGTGCTCAAGCCCTTTCAATAACTCAAACCGATGCCCAACGCTCTGAAACTAGTTAATGAATGTGCAAACCCATAAATATATACTCTAATACTCATTATAATTCAATTTACAAAATTCCTAACTCCGCTTGAAAAGTCAATAAAATTATCCTCGGGCCCACGTACCCGGATTCCGAAAATTTTCAAAGATAACTTTTACCCATGACCTCACGAACTCAAATATATAATTTATTTCCAACTCCATGTCCAAATTCATGGTCAAAATCAAAAAATACCAATTTTTACATTTTTCTTCAATACCCAAATCTTTACAAATTTTTAAGTCTAAATCCTTATATAACTCAAGTATTTAACTTACAATATGTGGGAATCACTTACCTTGACATAGATGACGAAAATCTCCCTTCGAAGAGCTCCACAAATCGCCCAACCAAATGAAAAATGGGTGAAATGAACCCAAACCCAGCTTTAAAAGCATTCTGCCCAGCCCGACCTTCGCACCTACGGCCGCTTCACCGCATATGCGGTCTCGCAGGTGCGGCCAAAACCTCACACCTGCGCATGCCCTCTGCCTAGAACGACTCCGCACCTGTGCCTTTCCTTCCGCATTTGCGCCTTCGCAGGTGCGGACATACCCTCGCACCTGCGCTCCCAGACTCTTCCCTTACTCTCGCACCTGCGACGCACCTCTGCATCTGCGACCTCGCAGGTGCGGACAACCCTTTGCACCTGCGATCACTGCCCAGCTTTGCTCAAACTGCACCTGCGACCATTGGCTCGCACCTGCGGCCATTTTCACGTAGGTGCGATCATACAAGATATCAGTGGCCTCATCTTTTCTTCCAAGTCCAAACTCGATCCGTTAACCATCCGGAATCCACCCGAGGCCCTCGGGACCTAAACCAAATATACCAACACGTCCCAAAATACATTACGAACTTAGTCGAGCCTTTAAATCGCGTCAAACAACGCTAAAAACACGAATCTCCCTCCAATTCAAACTTAGTGAACTTTGAAATTTTAAACTCCTACAATCGATGCCGAAACCTATCAAATCACGTCTGATTGACCTCAAATTTTGCACACAATTCACCTTCGACATTACGGACCTATTCCAACTTCTAGAATTGGAATCCAACCTCGATATCAAAAAGTTCATTCCCGGTCAAACTTCTCAAAAACCTTCAAATTTCTAACTTCCGCCAAATGACCCCAAAATGACCTACAGACCTCTGAATCCATTTCCGGACGCGCTCACAATACCAGAATCACTATACGGAACTATTCCCAGACTCGGAATCCCAAACGGACATCGATAACATTGAAATACACTTCAACCCAAATTTACGAAATTCTTTCAAAATGCCAACCTTCCACAATAGGAGCTGAAACGCTTCCGGGCCATTCAAAACCCGATTCGGACATACGCCCAAGTCCAAAATTATCATACAAACCTGTTGGAATCTTCAAATCTCGATTCCGAGGTCGTTTACTCAAAAATCACAATTTAGTCAATTCTTCCAACTTAAGGCTTTCAAAATTAGAATTTTCTTTCCAAATCAACTTCAAACTTCTCGAAATTAAATTCTGACCATGCGTACAAGTCGTAATACCTGAAGTGAAGCTGGTAGGGGCCTCAAACCGTCGAACGATATGCTAGAACTCAAAACGACCGGTCGGATCATTACAGTTGTATAGGATCGGGTTGCATGCCGCAACATATATGAGGGCACGAGATGCCAGGAAAAATATGATAATTTTTATTATTGGCACGTGAGTTGGCCGTGTGGTTTTGATAGAAATATTGGCACGAGGTGCCGTGGAAACATGAAAGTGGACCGAGACCCGTGTTATGAAAATATAAAATTGGGCTAAGACCCATATTTTATGATTATGAAATGAGGTAAGAGAGTGATATTTATTTGAAAGAAGTATATTCAAAAGATATTTATTTAAAAGAATTTTATATTCAAAAGATATTTATTTGAAAGAAATATATTCAGAAGGTATTTATTCAAAAGAATTATATGTGAAAAATTAATATTTGAAAGACTTGATTAATTGGTTGAACTTGTGTTTCTTATTTGTTTGAGCAATAATTAAGGTGTTCTTGTTGCCTTGTTGTTTATATCACAGGTTGATTTTTGTTACTATCACTGCTAGTTATTTTGTTTCCAGTACTATTGTATACTGCTATATTGCACATGTTATTTGATTAGTGAGTGTCTTGACTGTACCTCGTCAATACTCCATCGAGGCTATTCTTGATACTTACTGGGTATCAATTGTGGTGTACTCATACTATACTTCTACATATTTTTATGCATAGCTAGGTATCGGAGATATCGGACTCGAGCAGAGTTAGATCGCAAGGATTCAAGGTAGAGTTGTTTGGTCGTCGCAGTCCCTTGGATTCTTTTCATTTTATTGTACTGTCAATTATTATCCGAACAGTATTGTATATTCGATACTTGATATCATTTCATATATTCAGTTAGAGTCCGTGACTCACTATTACCAGTCTTGGGAGGTTGTTTGAATATTTCTGTTGTTGGTTTGAATTATTTATATAAAAAATAGCTTGAATTATTATTATGATCGGCTTACTTAGTCTTAGAGACTAAGTGCCATCATGATGCCTATGGTGGATTTTTGGTCGTGACAAAAATATAACTGCTTTGCTTTGTGTCAAATTTTTGGTGAAAAGAGGATTATTTTGGCACACAAAAGTTAGTCCTTTTGGACAGATTTTTGGTGAACCAAAATTTGTCCAAAAGAATTTATTTTTCCTACTTAAAGAGGTATTTTCTTTCACACTTAGACATACTCTATTGTACATATACTTAGAGATCACCTTCTACTCACTAAAAAGGCACAAAAACTTGAGAAAAGATTAGCTGAACATGTAGAATAGTAAGCTGAAAATTCTAAACATCGTGAGTGTTTCTTAGAGTGCAAAACTTGTGAGAAATAAAGGGATTCTAGTTAATTTATAGAGAAAATAGCTACTAGTTTCGAGTGTTGTATTGCTTGGTATTTTTGGTCGATTCTCTTGGGTTCGAAATCTACTGTTTGTTGTTATTTTTGCTGTTTTGCTGCCTGTGTTGTTCTGCTGCCCACTTCTTGACTTTGGAAAAAGCTGACTTTGCTGTATGTGTTCATTTTTCTGCTATCCAGGTAACTCCCTCAACCACTGTTGTAATTCTTGACACGATAATGAATGAGGATGAGATGATTTGAGTTGAAGTGATTTGAGTTCTCTTTACTTCGTTGTACCTTAAAAGCTTTCTGCTCTCGTTAGTCTTGTGTTTAAATGTCAAGCATATGAATGGACATTGAAGGTTCCAATATCTTACGCTTTAACTTCACGGACCCACTTGCGTAGCGTGACGTTTAATATTCAAATAATTCATTAATTTTATACCATATCTAATTGGTTTATCTAATTTCTAATTTAATTAATCCCTCGCTATAATCACGGATCCGCTTGCGTAGCGCGATTTTTAACATTCGATAATTAATTTTAGAAATAATCTCAAGCCTTTTTTCAAAAAGCTTTAATTAATTTTTTAACTCAATTATTCTTTTTATCACAACCACAGATTCACTTACGTGGCGTGGTTGTGATATATGCTAATTTCTTCAAGATAAAATCAATCCTAAATGTAGTAATTTCTCAAAAGTACTAAAAATAATTGATTGTCATAATTTCGGATTCGCTTGCGAGACGCGATTATGATCAAGTTAATTAATTTTGTTTCGATCACACATTCTCTTGCATAGCGTGGTTATGACAACGTAATATTATCCAAATCATCTTTCAACAATTCTAATAATCAAGAAATAAAAGCAGACAGGTAAAACATGAAAACCAATGAAGCACAGTTTATCTAGAATTAATTCAAGCTAAGTTTAAGTCAATAAAGCGGCCATGCTAGAACCGCGAGACTTGGGGAATGCTTTACTTTCTCTCCGATCAACAAAATTCCTTACCCGAACTTTATTTTCGCGAACCAATAAAAACATAGTCAAAATTTCCTTTGACTAGGGATTCAAATAAAAGGTAACTTGGAATATCGAAAGATCAATTCTAAGTGGTGACTCTGTAAATAAAATAATTCATATTTTAAAATGACACTTCAATTGGTAAAACTCTTTAACCCACAACAATCCATAACATATAACTTTTTGGGGGTAAAAAGGGGTGTGATAATGATCAAGTTTAGTTTAATTTCGGAATTTGTACATAATATAAGTTTTATTAAACTTTTTAGAGGAAGTAGCTCGTTAGATGTAGACTATTTACTGCACAAACTAAAAAGAGATGGTAAATAAAATCTTTTGAAAAAACAATTCCGCTGCCGGGATTTGAACCGGGATTCCGATAATTCGTTTAGAATTGTGAGTGCTACAGGGGATTCTGTTTGCCATTTACTTTCAAGAAGTATTTACGTAATTTATAGTCTCCTACATTGACTCTAAATTTATTCCTTGAACCACTATAAGCTCTCTTTTGATAATCAACTAACCAGATCTAAAACAGTCTTATAATTTCATAATTATAAGTATACTTTTTCATAACATTCTACAGCCTATCAACAAAAAATATTTCTAGATTTTTTTTAATATTAAATATTTTTAATCAAGGCTGCAAGTCATTGCAAAATATAATTGTTCTGTGTGAGGGACTATCTTTTCTTGTGCAAATATTTGTTGAGAAGTATGTCAGGCTAGCTAATAAAAGGGAAAAATAATTTAGAGAAAGCAATAAATTTCAGAAGATAAGATAAAACAAAATTTATATGGGTCAGAAATTTTTATTTACTGCACAACCACATAAAGAATAGTCTTTTATTACCGAAAAGAAGAGAAAAAGTTGTGATGAGTGATCTGCAAATGAAAGGGTAGAGACCTTATTATAGGCATCTGACTGTCCTACTGAGGTAATCACTTATGTCATAGGAAAGAAATTCGAACATGAATTCTTCCTCTTGACAATCTGCTTCATACAACCTTTTCTTCTTTGCTTACAAAAAACGTTAATATTTGTATAACTTTGCCACTAAACTTAAAAAGATGAGAAGAAATAACATTTTACGAGCGCTGGAATTTAGACACTAGTCTCCAAGGTTTTCACCCAGAGGCGGATCCAGGATTTCAAGAGGATGGATGCACTATCGTGAAGATGCGGATTTAGAATTTATATTCGACAAGTTTAACTTTAGTATCTACCATGTATCCACTACACTGTTAAATTATAGGTTCAAAATTATATTCTTTTTAAACTTTTAATGATTTTTACGTATATATCTATACTCCGTGCCGAAAACAAGACCGTCCGGAGTGGGATTTGAACCATCAATTTCACTCGTAGAGATGCACCCAATGATTATTGCACCATAGGAGTCTTTGAGCGTGGGTTCACGCACATATAATTAAGTAATTTTCAAGAAATTTAACACTATTATACATGATTTAGGGAGAGAAGTATGGATTCACATGAACTCATACCCTAAGACTTAGATACGCCCCTGTTTTCACCATATATATTACTTCTTTAAAGCACTACACATCAATTTCGAGCAAGTACACAATTTTGTGTCCATTCAACTGGAGGTTCAAGCAGCTCATTAGATATAGACTTTATTTATGAGTTAATATCCTAAAACCTCCTTAAATTATTATATATTTTTGTTAATTTTCTACTTAAACTATTCGGTATCCTCAAAATCCTCCTGAATTATATTGCCCTTCATGTCAAAACTCCCTTATTTACCTGGCATAACGTGTAATAACTTGCTTGGGATCGAGTGACAGCCGAAAAAAGCCATCAAAATAGCCCACCTGACAGAGTGTAATGATTAATTAGCCTAACCCTCTTTTAAATTTATTTTTTTAATAAATATTCTCCTTATTTTTTTTATATCACCTTTCTTCCTCACTTTTTCACCATTCCTTATTTTTCACCTTTCTTTTTTATTTTATCACCTTTTTCTTCATTATTTCACCCTTTTTTCTTCAGTTTTTCATATGGGTTCTCTGTAAAAAATATCTCTCTATCTTGTTTCCTCTGAAATAATGTATTCTCTTTCTTGTTTTAGCCTGCTTTCATGTCTTACATATAATGTTAAAAGAACACATGTTTAAATCTTCTTATTAAACCAAATAAAATCTTTTTATTAGGTCAAACACCTTGTAGAGAATAAAGTTGAATCTCATGGACCTTGTTCGTGTAATCTGAATAAGAGAATGTAATTGCTGGCCGATTGGTTTCTTATTTACAAAATTTTATTTTGTGTATATATTTTTATATAATATTAGATGATTTTTCAGAAATGCAACACTGTTTGCCTTCATTTATTTTTCTATTATGCTGCTAACTGAATATAAATAAGAACTTATTCAATTAGAGTCTAGCATAAAGTACAATCATAATTAAACCTAAAATTAAAATATTGTATTAGATACTATTTTGGCCAAAACTCCTAGAATTAATCAGTCACCCGAGAGTAATATATAATGAGTAAACTATATAAAGAATTTAGTACAAACCATAAGTTAATATAGTTAGACAAACGCATATCTAAGAATTCAATATGATATATAGGAGAATATAGTTCTGGAGGATTTTGGGTGCACCAGATAGTTTAAGTAGGTAACTGACAAAAAAATAATAGTTTAGGAGGATTTTAGGCTGAGTTAAATAGACATGTGTAGTGGCCACAAGGCATGTTTTTTAAATAATTGGAGTACGTACTAGACACACCTCTGAGAATGCAACGAGGGATTTTTAATATAAAGAACAATCATTACTAGAAAACTGCTTAAAACCGTCTAGAAATACCGACCGAAAGCGGTCGAAAAACTGAAACAATTGACCGATTTTCGATCGACTTTAATCCGTAAAAAATAAGTTGGTCGGTAAAATATAGCGACCGAAGTCTGTCGCAATTTCCGACCGATTTCGGTCGATAAATTATTTTTCACAAACGACCCAAAAATAAAAAAATCTGCTGGAAAAACCGACCGAAGTCGGTCGGTATTTTTAATTATGCAATTAAAAGATGCAACGTCTAGGACTCGAACCAGGGTCTGTATTGTGGCAGGATACTATTCTACCACTAGACTATTGGTACATTTTGGTTTAAAACTTTCTTTTAATTTATTTGTACTCTTTAATTGCATTTTCGCGCAAAAATAACCGACCGATTTCGGTCGATTTTATTAAAAATATAAAATTACCGATCGAAGTCGGTCGATTTTTAAAAATGACTAACAGAAATAACAGACCAATTTCGGTCGACTTTTTAAATATTAATTTTAATTTATTTTATATGAAAAACCGACCGATTTCGGTCGCTTTCATAAAAAATAAAGTTTACGGGATATTAAAATAGTTTTTCGCTTTTGGCGCCAAAACAAAAACCGACCAAAGTCGATCGGTTTCGTAAAAGAAAACTAAAAAATAAAATATTTTGAAAAACCGACCGACTTCGGTCGGTTTTGGCCGAATTTCTAGTAGTGAATATAGTTCAGTAGGATTTTGGGGACACCAAATAATTTAAGTAGGAAACTGAAAAAAATAATAGTTTAGGGGGTATAGGGTATTAACTCTTTATTTATTGCACCAAACAAAAAAGAGAGGTAACAAAGCATTTTTTGAAAAACTCTACTGTCGGGAGTTGAACCCGGATTCCAGTTCGCTTGAGAGCGATTTCCAAGCAATTTTGAGGTGATCTCTTTCGCTGCCTATCCCATGGCCTCTCTGGCCACTGGCCATCCCCCTAGTGTGGTTGGTCAATTGTCTTCTCTATCCCCGCAACCCCAAATAACATCTACAAACCCTAATCCACTTTAAAATTACGCAAACTACTACAACCCAAAGCATTGAATGCCCCCATGTAGCCAATGCCCCACGTAACCCTAAAAGCAGTTGAATACCTACATGGAGAACCAATTGTTAGATGGAAGAAGTAGGAAGTTCATCAATCCATTACTTAACAAGGATTGCAATTGGCAGTCTAGGGAAAATTATGGTAAGCCTATGATACAAGAATAACGTAAAGCTATACCTATACAGTACAAGTTAAAAAGTCCTTATTCTATTAGGTTAATTGAGGATAATCATGTTCCCATTAAGCTTTCATTAATGGAGGATTACATTCATCTATTATCAATGCCAGCTTTTTATTTGAAGGTGCAAGGTGATATGTGGCAGATGAGGTGTACAAAGTGGAACAGATGGTGGAAACCTAAAGAAGAAACTTGTAACGATCTGACTGGTCATTTTGAGCTCTAGCGCATTACCCGAGGCCTTGAGTAGCTTCACTTTATGCATTATGAATTGTACGTGTGGTCGGAATTAAATTTCGGGAAGTTCAGAGTTGATTCGGAAGAAACATTCTCAATTCAGAAGCTTTAAGTTGCAAGAGTTGACTAAGTTTTGACTTTTGAGTAAACGACCTCAGAATCGGGATTTGAAGGTTCCAATATGTTCATAGGATGATTTCGGACTTGGGCATATGTTCGGGTCGAGTATCGGGTGGTCCGGGAGTATTTCGGCACTTAATATGGAAAGTTGGCATTGTGAAGGTTTTAGAATTTTTTAAGTTTGGTCTGAAGTGGGCTTGGTGTTATCGATGTTTGTTTGGCGTTCCGATCCTTGGAATAGGTTTATATCGTGATTTGTGATTTGTGCGTAAAGTTTGGCGTCATTCCGGAATGTTTAAGTATGAATCAGACGCGTTCGTCGATGTTTGAATGTTTGAAAGTTTGGAATTTTTACTAATATTGACCATGGTTTGACTTTAAGGCTATCGGGTTCGGGACTTGGAATAGGTCAATTTCATCATTTAGAACTTGCCTGCAAAATTTGGTGTCATTCGGAGTTGATTTGATATGGTTCGGACGATTGATTGCAATCTAGAAGTTCTTGAAGTTCATTGTGATTTTTATGCGTTTTAGCTTCCGATTCGTGATTCTAGAGGTTATTTTGATGTTTTGATCGTACGAGCAAGTTCGCGTTATGTTTTTATACTTGTGTGGATGTTTGGTTTGGAGCCCCGAGGGCTCGAATGAGTTTTGGACGCATTCCAGAGGAGTTTGTAGAGGTTCAGCTAGTTCTGGTGCATTGTTCTCGCATTTGCGAGGTTTTTATCGCATTTACCATAGCCGCATTTGCGAGATCATTCTCGCTTTTGTGAATATGGGTTAGGGCAGTGGAGTTTGCATTTGTGAACAAACTGTCACTTTTGCAAAGTCACTAAGCTCGCATTTGTGACGCAAACAATGTTGGTCGGGCTTCGCATTTGCGATGCCAATTTCGCATTTGTGACCATCGCATTTGCGAGCCTCATGTTGCAAGTGCAACATTTGAGGTTGTTATTAAGACTTCATTTCGGGACTTGGCCCATTTCTCTCACATTTGTATTTGGTTGAGCGATTTTTGGAGCTTTTGGAGGCAAGATTTATATCATTTATTGCAAGTTAAGTAATTCCCATATATTGTAAGTTAATTAGATGGATTCTATAAGGATTTAACATGGAAATTTTGGAAAAATTGTGGGATTTTTGAAGAAAAATCTAGAAATCATATTTTTGGATTTTGACAAAGAAATTCGACATGGAATTAGGAATAAATTATATATTTGAGTTCGTGGTGCAATGGGTAATGTTTATCTTCAAACAAATTTGGAATCCGAGCACGTGAGCCCAAGGGTTGACTTTGTTGACTGTTCGAGCGCAGTTAGAAATTGTTATAAATTGATTAATTATGTCTATTAGAGTATAATGTTTATTGGTTTGTACATTTTTTGACGAGTTTCGGATCAATGTGCATTGGTTGAGGTGTTAGAGAGGCGTCAGAGCCGGTTATGGGACTTCAGAGCGAGGTAAAACTCTTGTCTAACCCTATGAGGGAGAATTTACCCCGTAGGTATTATTCTTGTTATATGCCATATGTTGTGGGAGCTGCACACGTATGAGGTGACGAGTGTCCATGCGTATGCTAGAATTGCTGATTATGTCCGGGTAGACTTAGGTTCACGCAATGCTTTAATTGTACTAATTGAGTTATCCTTGCATGTTTAATTTCTTTATTTCACGTTACGACCTGGGACTAAGCTTGCGTAGAGGGACGGACCCGCTATTGTAGAGATGTGATGAGCTACTTGGTTAGCCATGGAATAATTGTATTTTCCCTACGAATTTCTCTCGCGTTGTGTGTTTTCATCGAAAAGCTTCCTTAAATTTTATAACTCATACGTATATTCATGAGTGGGGTAAAGGACCTGTTAAAACTTCTTATTCTAATGGGATCGGGCCCTTTGCCTCGGCAGGATTATGTAACACATTCTTATGGGACTGGACTGTTCGCCTCGGTAGTATCATATTCTTATGGGATCGGGCCATTCGTCTCGGCAGTATCAGTATCATATTCCTATGGGATCGGGTCATTCGCCTCGGTAGTATCATATTCTTATGGGATCGGGTCGCTCGCCTCGGCAGTAGCAATATCATATTCTTATGGGATAGGGTCGTTCGCCTCGGCAGTATCATATTCTTATAGGATCGGGTCGTTCACCTCGGCAGTATCAGTATCATATTCTTATGGGATCGGGTCGTTCGCCTCGGCAATATCAAGTATCATATTCTTATGGGATCGGGTCGTTCGCCTCGGCATTTCTATAAAATACTCTTATGGGATCGGATCGTTCGCCTCGACATTTCTATAAAATACTCTTATAGGATCGGGCCATTCGCCTAGGCAGAATCGTGCGTAATATTTGACAAAAATCCAGTGTATCCGTTAGTTTTCCTAATTTAAATTGTGACAACCTATCTGGTGGGGACTATTTTATACATATACTCTGGTTGAGTAGGTGACCGATAATTGAGAGCTTATGTTTATTGTTCAGGGGAGGATCGTACCACGTACCTATATTTGTTTACACTGTTTATTTACCATGCCTCATACTTCTTTACTTTCTATTGTACTTGATTTATTGGACCACTAGTAAGTGTCAATGTCGACCCCCCGTCACTACTTCTCCGGGATTAGACTAGATACTTATTGGGTATGATATACGTACTTATGCTACACTTTTGCACTTATTGTGTAGGTATATATTTCCGCTAGTCTTTTGGGCGCAAAGGCGCAGCTATTGCGGGGACTCTACGATGAGCTGCATTCCATGTTACGATCTACAGCATATGGAGTCTCCATCAGAGTTATTTACATTTTTCCTGTCTAACTTGTACTCCAGAAAGATGTTGTATCATTATTGTACCTTCTAGTAGATGCTCATGCACTTGTGACACCGAGTTTTGGGGGTGTTCTAGAATTTGTTATGGATTGTTTTACATTGATACACTTTCACTTATTATTTTTACGAAACTGTACGTAACCACGATTTATTTTAATGCGATGACCTCTCTATCTAAGTAAGAATCATGATTTTAAAAATAATAAAAAGAATAATTAAGTGTTGTCTTGCCTAACGGTAACGTTGGGCGTCATCACGGCCTATAGTGGATTTTGGGTCGTGACAAAACTCCAATTGCTATTTCTTGGATTTTATTTCAAGACTTGCCTCCTAATTTTTTTGGTAAGGAGTTTGTATTTTCACTAGCAAGTGCAGTTGGAAGACCATTGCATGTTGACTTAGCTACACAAAATGGTATGCGACCTAGTTGTGCTAAGGTTAAACTGGAGGTCAACTTGTTCTCAAATTTTCCTCAAATAATTAAAATAGTTGAAGAGGAAGATAACATTATTCCTGAAGAGTCTAAATGGATTAAAATTAGGTATGACTATATGCCTAAGTATTCTAAATGGATTAAAATTAGGTATGACTATATGCCTAAGTATTGTAAAACTTGCAAGAAGGGACACAAAGAGAATGAGTGCTGGATTATTCACCATGAGCTTAGGCAACTGGAAGAACCAATTGGTTACAAAGACAAAGATAAAGATGTTATTGGCACTGCTGCAGCAACTACTAAAATGTTGACTAGTGGTAAAGTGGTGGGGAAACCTATTTCTAATCCTACAAGGAAAAATCGATGCAAAAGAGGCAAAGTAGATATAAAAGGGATAAAAGAGGCTACATTCTCGAAGATACCACTGGGGAAGTGAATGCTACATTGACTCGCCAGGAAAAGAGCAATGCAATTGTCACTAGCAATGCATTTGATGCATTGGCCAATGATGGAGAGGGAAATAATGCATTGGTGGTGCATAATCTACAGGAGAAGGAAGCAGTGCAAGCAGTTAAGTCTATCCCTACAGGAAAAAATGCTGGAAAACCTAAACCTACTCCTAAAGGAAAAGGGACACAAAATGTGGCAGCAGAAAAGAGTCCTAATCCTAGTGGTGCTGGGATTGGGGATGCAACTACAAAAGAAAGAACAGTTGACTAGGTGCAAAGGAGTCTTAGTCCTTCAAAGGAAGTGCTTAATATTACACTTAATCATTCCTGCCAGGAGGTGCCATCACAAACGTTAGAGAAGCCACCAAGGGCATTTGAATCAACTCGAGCAACCAAGAAGGGTAGTACATTATGGAGTGATGAGGTACAGATTTTGAATATGCAAAGAGATAATTGGAGGTAAAGAAGCACACTAAGGTTGAGGATATGCAAAGAGATAATGAGCAGCAGTCCAAGCAACCAGCTGGAGGTAATAAAGGATCACTAGAGCAACCTAAAATCACTGATGGATCAACTATTGATGCATTTGGGAAGATAAAAGAACAGTAAACCCTAGTGGAACTGTTAAGGTTTCTACTTTTTCTAGAGGTGATCCGGTGGAATTTTCATGTGGTGGACAAATTGGTAATGTTAGTATGGAGATCATAGGGAATACAGTGAGGCAATCATTCAAACAGCTATTGGCAATGCTCCTGAATACAATGGAACAGTAATTTCTGTACTTGCTACTACAGTGAACACTAACTTAGAGTATGTCTATGATCTTCAATTCAGGTAATGCAGGAGGCATTGGTAGCTATGGAGAATAATTATAAGGTGTTAAAGGAGCCAAACACAATGGCACATGACCAAATTGAGCAAGTTATAGTCCCAAAGGCAACATGAGCTATTGAACCACTTCCAATGGCATGTGCTTTAGGAACTGGGCAATCTATGCAACTACAACTTAATATACCTTTGAAGACTCCAGTTTAGGTCTTACATGACATAGTTACACATAATGTCACACCAGTTGATGCTCAAAATGCAATGCTGGATCAACCACAAATTGAGGAGGAAAGTGATGATGAATCCACTGCAGGTAATTTTAAAGATATTGCTAGTGAGGCACACTTATCACCTATAGTTCAATCTAAGAGTTGTAAAAAAGTCAATAAACAACAATAGACTAAAGAAGCACTTCAAACTATAAGAATCTTGCCCAAGAGGGCAGTCTCACATTCTAAATGATGATCAAGGTATTGATTTGGAATATAAGGTCTGTGAATACACAACAGGCCTTTCAGAGGGTGATCAATATTTAAAGGGAACATGGTTTCTTTGTGATTGCTTTATTCAAAATTCAAAGAATATTCAAAGGTACATGAGAAGACTTAACATGGAAGATGTATTGTAAAATATTAATTGGAAGATTTGGTTGTTTATTGATGTAATGACCTGATAGGTCATCTTATATCTTAGAACTTAATTATGCACTTTGAAGCCTCAAATACCTCATTTTAGCCATCCTCGGTTTATGTGCACAGTCTGGGTGTTTTTCCGGAAAGCTTTTATGTTAAAAACTAATAAAAATATGAAATTTCTGCCTTAAAAGCCATTTGAGTTAACTTTGGTCAACGTTTTGAGAAAACAGACTTGGATCTGTGTTTTGACGGTCTCGATGGGTCCGTATCGTGATTTTAGACTTGCGTATGCCCAAAATCGAATTCGGAAGTCCCTAGCTCGCGTTATCGCATTTTGTTAAAATTTGAATGTCTAAAGGCTTAATGAATCTAAAGGTTTGATCGATGTTTGAAATTATTGATACCGGATCTGTATTTTGGTTCCGAAACCCGGTATAGGTTTATTTCTATATTTATGAATTGTCGGTCAAATTTGGTGAGAAACGGAGTTGGTTTGACGTGATTCGGATGTCCGGTTGTTAATATAGCAATTTTAAAGTTTTCTTGAAACTTTTCATTGATTTGGCGTCTGATGCGTAGTTCTAGGCATTATTTTGGTGATTTGATCACGTGAGTGAGTTCATATGATATTTTTAGACTTGTGTGCATATTTGATTTAGAGTCCCGAGGGCTCGGGTAAGTTTCGGATAGCTGGTGCATCAGGTCTGCAGATCTCGCATTTGCGAGGACTTGATCGCAAATGCGAAGTCAGGCTTGTATTTGCGAAGAGGGAGGGGGCTGGGTCAGCTTCGCTTTTGCGAAGAGAAGCTCGCAAATGTGATGGGGGCAGGGTTCACATTTGCGGGAATATTGTCGCATTTGCGACTGGAATCAGATCAAGGCAGACTCGCATCTGCGAGTCAAAAGTTCGCTTTTGCGAAGAGAAGCTCGCAAATGTGATGGGGGCAGGGTTCACATTTGCGGGAATATTGTCGCATTTGCGACTGGAATCAGATCAAGGCAGACTCGCATCTGCGAGTCAAAAGTTCGCTTTTGCGAAGGACCTTGGCTCGCATTTGTGACATATGCGTCGCATTTGCGAAGATAGAAGGCTCAGAGATACTTCACATTTGAGAGGAATTGATCGCAATTGCGATCATCGCAGTTGCAAACTTTGTGTAGCAATTGCGATAACTGCAGCTGGGTAAAAGAAGGGAAAAACAGGATTTTTGTTCATTTTTCAAATTTTTAAAACTAGAAAACCCTAGATGCGATTTTTCAAAGCACTTTCTCCCCCAATCCATTGGTAAGTGATTCTAACCTACTTTCTTTCAATCTTTCATTATATTTCATAAGTTTTCAACCTAAAATCTAGTGTTTTCATGGTGGAAATTGGGGGTTTGGGTAGAATTAGGGATTTTTGTAAAATTGGAATTTAGACCTCAAATTGAGGTCGGATTTCAAAACAAATTACATAACCAGGCTCGGGGTTAAACGGGTACTCGGGTTTGGACCAAGCGGTCCCGGGAGTGGACTTTTGTTGACTTTTTCAATAATGACCTAAATTTAATCTTTTGCAATCGTGGGTAGTTCCTAAGTCTTAATTCGAATTGTTTGATTGGTAATTTGCTAGATTCTATTAGTTCAGAGGCTTGTTTGAGAGGCAAAATTATGATTTATCTTTGAGTGGACTTTTGGAGCGAGGTAAGTGTCTTGCCTAACTTTGTTGAGGGAATTTTTCTTACTATTTGACATTATTTGCTACATGCAGGGGTGATACATATATGAGGTGACGAGCATATATACATGTGCCAGGGTTAACCATGCTCGGGAGTAAATTATATTATAAATTGTGTCTTGTAGAATCACGTGACCTTCTTGCTTGATGCCTTACTTGGCTCCTAGATACTAAGGATATAGTATTAAATGTTAGAAACTAAGACTTAGATAATTATAACTTGATCAAATTCGATGAAATTCTGAGAATACATTGGTGTGTTTAATTCGGTTATCAATATGCATAATCATTAATACATTGCTACGACCGATATTCTTGAGATACTAGATTATATACTTGTGCTGTAGATCATTTGTGAGATTTATTGGAATACTTGAATAATAAGGTTCTTGCGGGTTTATTGAACTATTGTTGGCTTGGAAAGGTGTGATTGGGATTCATTTGGAATATTCGTTTAAACACTCTCCTTGACGTTATTTATACTTCCTGCCTTGTTTGTCATTGATATACATATGCTTGGTAAGGAAGAGTGTAAAGCACGAAGGGTGATTCCGTGCCTTTGTTTATATATTATCATGTGAGGTAGAGTGTAAAGCACGAAGGGTGATGCCGTACCATATTATTGAGAGTAAAAGCATGAAGGGTGATGTCGTGCCACATTATTGAGGGTAAAAGCACGAAGGATGATGCCGTGCCATATCATTTGTGAGTAAAAGCACGAAAGGTGATGTCGTGCCATGTTATGTGAGTAAAAGTACGAAGGGTGATGCCGTGCCATTGCATTTATATTATCATGCTTTTGTGTTATTGCAAGTTCATGGCACGAAGGGTGTTTCCGTGCAAGTGAGGACTAGAGACATGCATTATGTTGTGATATCCTTTTTCTTGCAGATATCTTCATGTCCTTACCTTGAATTGTCATTGTCGTGCTTATGGTTCTTATGTGACTTGTCGTTAAATCCATGTTCTTTTTCTTTATCTTATTTGTTATTGTGACACTCATGCCTTCTACTTGCTTAACTTGTTAATACCATGCCTACTTCCTGCTATTATAATTACATCCATGACATATCTGTTTTGTTGCACTTAGGTACAGGTCTTCTTCCATGTTAGTCATTCATGTCTCTACTTGTTAACTTATAAAGATCATATGTCGCCTTTCTTATTTGCTATATATATCTTCATGCCTCTACCATGCTAGTTAGTTGAAGTTACATTCCTTTTCCTAACTGTTGTCATTACCTTTATGCTTTCCGCCTAATCTGTTAGTGATGTCCTTATGTACATTCTCGTTCATTATTACTACTTCCATATTTCCTACTTTGTCATTTCTGTTAGCGGTAATTCTGCCCTTCGTTTGGTACTGTTTTATGCATATTTGGTGAGGATGAGATAAATGCACGAAGGGTGTTGTCGTGCCGTTGAATTTGATGTCTTGAGTGTTTCTCTCACACTATGAAAGTTTTGAGGTGATTATTGTGGTTCATTGGGTTTTGCTCTAAGGAAAGGATTGGTCAAGATATTAGAAACTGTTAGATTGTGATCTCTTCTAGTACTCTGTTATTGCTTTATACATTCGTTCGTGTGCTCTATTCTGTTATACTGTGGTATAGTTATGTTGTTAGTTACATTATAAATTTTATCAGTGAGTATCTTTTAACTAAATAGCCTCGTCACTACTTCGACGAGGTCAGACAAAATACTTATTGGGTATATGGGATCGGTTGAACTCATTCTATACTTCTGCACTTTGTGTGCAGAATTTTGGAGCGGAGCTGCTGGTGATGTCGGGAGCTGACCCTGAAGATGTTTTTGCATTCCGGATATAGTTGCCACTTGTCCTTGGTAGCTTTAGATTTTGTTAATCTGTTTATGTAACATTCAAATAGATCGTGTAAATTATTTGTATCAACTTTGTTAATTCCAAGTCTTAGAAACTCATGATTCGTACTACCAGTTCTTGGGTTAATTTGTAAAAGTCCAGATAATTCTTCCTTATTTTCCTACAATTTCATTTGGATTGTATTGACTGTTAGTTGGCTTATCTAGCGGGTCGAGTTAGGTGCCATCACGACTTGTGATTTTTGGGTCGTGATAATTGATGTTGTTGTGGAATGGGAGCTTGTGATGGAGACGGAGCATCATGTGACAATTAAAATATTTAATCATGACATTGGACAACATGTTATGATGACTTTTGTGTATGCAAAGTGTTCAACACTTGAGAGGTTGGAGTTGTGGGATAACCTACACTACCTTGCAAGTGATATGGAACTATCATGGGTGGTAGGAGGAGATTTTAATGTGGTGTTACATAAAGATGAGAAGATTAGTGGCCTCCCAGTACATCCTCCTGAGTATGAGGACTTTGCTTTTTGTGTCAACTCAAGTAGTTTATTTGATCTTGGGTATAAAGGGAGTCATTTCACTTGGTGGAATTGTAGACCTAATGCTGAGTGTATTTTTAAAAGATTGGATAGGTTCTTTGTGAACCTGCCATTTCAGAATCTATTTCCTACAATTGAAGTGGAACATTTGATAAGAACAGGTTCTGATCATACACCATTGCTCATGACTTGTGGAGAACGGGCTACAAACTTTGTCAAGCCATTTAGGTTCTTAAACTTTTGGACAAAATATGAGACCTTTAAGGAGGTGGTGAGGTAGAATTGGCATGCTCACTTCATTGGTGATCCTTTTATCATGTTCAAACACAAATTGAAGAAGGTGAAAGGCAACATTATCCAGGTGGAGTAAAGACACATATGGTGACATATTCAAGCAACTAGCAATACTGGAATACATTGTAAACATGAAGGAACTACTGTTTGAGGAGGAACCTACATTGACAATAGAATTGTTCTTCAAAAAGCTCAAGCAGAATTGAAAAGATACTTGAGCATTGAGGAGCAATACTGGAAGAAAAATGGAGGGATGACATGGTTTGCTGAGGGTGATAGAAAGAAAGTTCAATTGAAGAGGATCTAGAATTGAGATGGGTATTGTATTAAACATCATGATCAAATGGCTAATGTTGCAGTGGAGTTCTGTCATAGACAGTTCACTAAAGAGGGTGATCCTTCTGATTTTTCTATGCTTGATAATGTGCCTACTATGGTTACTATAGAGTAGAACCTGGAACTATGTAGATATACTACATTTGAGGAGGTCAAGGGAGCCGGTTTTGAGCTTAGGGGTGATAGTTCTAGTGGTCCTAATGGATTCACTAGTATCTTTTATCAAGAATGTTAGGAGATCATTTGCTATGACATACACAGCATGGTACTGCATTTTTATGGTGGTGCATCATTGCCAAAGTCCATCACACATACTAACTTGGTGTTATTTCCAAAGAATCCAATGGTGAAAACATTCTCAGACTTAAAACCTATAAGTTTGAGTAACTTCATCAACAAGGTGATCTCTAGGGTATTGCATGATAGATTGGAGAAGTTTTTGCCTTCTTTGATATCCATTAATCAATCTGGCTTTGTGAAAGGTTGGAGAATCTTTGAGAACATTCTTCTCACATAGGAGATTGTCACTGATATAAGGTTGAGAGGTAAGCCTGCTAATGTGGTGATTAAGATGGATATGGAAAAGGTTTATGATAGGGTTTCTTGAAAATATTTGTTGCATGTTCTAAGGAAGATGGGGTTTGTTGAGCATCTTATCAATATGGTGTGGAATTTACTATCAAACAATTGGTATTCGGTCTTGGTAAATGGTCAGGCTTCAAGGTTCTTCTAGTCTACAAGAGGTATGGAGCAAGGGGATTCACTCTCTCCTGCATTGTTCATATTATCAGCTGATGTTCTATCTAGGTCTTTGAACAAAATGTTTGAGGACAAGTCTTTTATTGGATTTGGAATACCTGAGTGGACTGATCCTTTGAATCACTTGGTATATGCTGATGACACCATCATCTTTGCTTCAACTCATCCATATTCCTTGAAGAAGGTGATGGCAGTACTGGCCAGCTATGAGAAGCTTTCAAGCCAGTTGATCAATAAGTCTAAGAGTTCATACTATATGCATGCTAATGTAGCTAATGCATTGTTTCAAGCAGTTGGTGATGCCATAGGTTTTGCTAGAAGGGGCTTTCCTTTCACTTAGTTGGGGTGTCCTATCTTCTACACTAGAAGAAGAAAGGATTACTATGAGGATCTTATCAAAAAGGTGAAAGTTAAGCTACACTCATGGAAGGAAAATTGCTATCTTATAGAGGAAAGGCAACACTTAGTACTAGTGTGTTGCAAAACATGTCAGTGCTTACTAGACAACATAATTGAAGACTTGCACAAGATTTTTGCAAGATTCTTTTGGATCACAAAGGAGGAAAGCATGAGTAGGAAATGGTATTCATGGCATAATCTATGTCTTCCTAAGAAAGAGGGTGGTTTAGGTTTTAGGTCATTGCATGATGTATCTAGGGCCTTATTTTCCAAACTATGGTGGAGATTTAGGACCACCAAATCATTGTGGTCTAACTTCATGTGGAACAAGTACTGCAAAAAAGAACTACCGACAGTTGTGCAGTTTAGAGAAGGTTCTCACATGTGGAGGCAAATATTGAATGCAAGGGAAGATGTGGAGCATGAGATCTTGCAGGAAATGAAGAGTGGATCAACAAATGTATGGCATGAAAACTGGACAGAATTAGGGGCATTGTAACACATAATACCTCCAGACTTTCACATTGATGAAAGCTTGCAAGAAGTGGTAGAACTGAGATAATGAGGTAAATAGAATGAGCAGCTGGTGGATCAAAGCTTTCTTGAGGACATTACTGATCATATTTAGTACCATGTACACTTTGAAGGCAGTGAGGAGTACTGAGATAAGCCATGGTAGATGCCAACTTCCTCAGGTAAGTTCATTGTTAGTATTGCTTGGCATCTGCTAAGACATAGGGCAAACCCTAATCCAGAATTCAAATACATGCAGATTAAGGGGTTGCATTCAAAATATCATTCTTTTTATGGAGATTATGGAGGCACAAGCTATCAACTGATAAATTGTGGAGAAGGCAGAGATACCTACATGTCTCTAGTGTTGGTGTTGTCATCAACCACAGGAAGAAACATTTGATCATTTGTTCTTGACTAGATCTTTTTAGGGCTTGGAGAGCATTCTTTGGGGCTGCATGGATTAATATGATAGTGGTTCAAGTGCATCAAGTAATTAGGGCATGATGGAATGCTAAGTGTTGTCCAAAGTTGAAGCCATTATTTCATATAGTTCCAGCTATTCTTACATGGGAGTTGTGGAAGAGGAGGAATATAATCAGGAATGGAGGTTCGGAGTCTTTTAGTAGGTTGATTCATGAGGTTAACAACACATTATACTACTTGGTAAAAGTAAGGTATCTTTGGCTATCTCACATACCTTTTATTTGTCCGGGCATGATGAAGTTATTTGAAGGTTACAAACCAATCCTTATCACCAAAAGAGTCCCGCGGCAATTACCTTATGAGGGGTGGTATAAGTACAATACAGATGGTGCTTCTCGGGGCAATCCCGGTCCTAGTTCATTTAGCTTTTGTGTGAGAGACAGTGCTGGAGATTTGGTGTATGCAAGGGCGGTGGACTACTAACATTGTGGCGGAGGAAAAGGCTATTGTTGAGGGATTGGCATACTGTGTAGCTCATGACCTACGTCCTCTCATATTGGAGATAGATTCATTGGTGATGAAGAAGATTATTAAAGAGGAGAGGGATCCTCCTTGGTGCATTGTGGCAGAAGTGAAGAGGATTAAGGAGTTGAAAGACCACTTCAATGTGATCTTTCAGCATGTGTTCAGGGAGGGTAATGCAGTGGCAGACTTTTTAGCTAACCTTGTATTTTTCTTTTTTGCAGGTACACTCATCTTTAATTCATTCTATGAATTACCAAGTGCAGGAAGAAGATTGTTGAACATGGACAAAGCTCAAACACCTAACCTTAGGGTTAGGGTTGCTAGAGAAGAGCTCCTGATTGATGGAATCTTCATAGATAATATTGCCTGCTTGGTCTTTACAGTGTCCTTGTATAGTTGATCACACATTGTCAAACTATTATCCAGTGGTATTAGCATGGATACATGCTCAACCTGGAGATGGAATGAAAAGGTGTGGAATTCTCAAAACAAGGCTTCTAAAATTTCTATTGGCAAATTGTAAAAAGGATCTAATGGTAATACCTGCTGAAGAGCCTGTACTTGTTGGCCCATGCTTGATCAAGAAATATTTACATAATTAATAGAGTCCTACATCGACTCTAAATTTGTTCCTTGAACCACTATAAGCTCAACTATTTGGGCACCTTTTTTGATAATTAACTAATCATATCTAAAACAGTCATATAATTTCATAATTACAACGACACTCTTTTATACTCCAGTATTCTACGGCCCATCAACAGAAATTATTTCTAGAAAAAATTTAAATGTTAAATAGTTTTAATCAAGGCTACAAGTCACTGCAAAATATAATTTCTCTGTGTGGGACATTTTTTTCTTATGCAAAAACACGTGAAATGATCCCTCATTATATGTCCAATCTTTGTCCATGCACCACAAAACAGTCCAACAATATTTAATCCACATCAATTTGAGTGTCGCCATGGCTTTAGCTCTAGTTCGTGTGTTGGTCTTTTCAATGTGTTTTCTGTCCAATAAATTTCACTAACTTCATGTAACATATACTGCGTTCCGTTAAGAAACTAAAAAGAAAATTTTAAAACCTTTGTAGAAAATACATATATAATATATAAGCTGATCAAATAAAGGAAATAAAGCTGGAAGAAGTAACAATGCAGCCAAGAAGTTTCACTTAGCCCTATTTCTTTCTTTCTTCTCGTTGCACAGTGACAGTTTAGATGCACGGAGTTTAAGAAAAAATAAGAAAGACTTTTGAAATTTGTGGTCTTGCAAGCTTAAGAGTAAAAGTTTTGTGGGGCCATGATATTTGTGTGGTTATAAAATCTTCTCATTAATGGTAAAATAGGTAAAATGAAGAGTGTTGAATTATTTGCAAATTTAGAAACGTATTATTTATTTTGGAACAAACTAAAAAGAAAAGTACGTCATTTAATTTGAAATGGATGGAGTATTAAATTGTGATTTCGCTTTAAAAACGGTGCCCC
>AWOL01S0006652.1:10268-23439 GCA_000715115.1 Nicotiana otophora | reverse complement strand
AAACTTACAAGGAGTACAAGGTAATCCTACCACAAAGTTCATATTAATCATTTCCCACTTCCACATTAGAATTTCTATGTTCTGCTCCAACCCACCTGCCCTTTGGTGTTCGACCTTCACTTGCTTGCAATTTGGATACTTCTCCACAAAGTCCTCTACATTCCTCTTCATATCATTCCACCAATAGACTTCCTTAAGATCATGATACATTTTTGAAGAACCAGAGTGCACGGAATACCTAGAAGTGTGAGATTCGGTCATAATTCTTTCTTAAAAACCATCCACGTTTGGAACACATAATCGTACTTGGTACCTTAGTGTACCATCATTCATGCCAAGAGAAAAGGCCATGGTCTTATCTTTATGAATTCCCTCTTTCAGTTTGCCAACAATGGGTTGTTGTATTGCTTCTCCTTGACTTCCACAACAAGTGATGATTCAACCCTATTTTGCACAATCACCCGTCCTTTACTAGAGTCCACAAGACGAACACCCAAACTAGCCAATCAGTGAACTTCCTTGGCCAATGGCCTTTGATATGCCCCCAAGTGTGCTAAACTACCCATAGATTTCTGGCTAAGAGAATCCGCCACAACATTAGCCATCCCCGGACGATATAAAATATCAATGTCCTAATCCTTGAGTATTTAAAGCCATCTTCTCTGCCTCATATTCAGCTCCTTCTATTTGAAAATATATTGAAGGCTCTTGTGGTCCGTGAATATATCCACATGGACCCCATATAAATAATTACGCCAAATTTGCAATGCAAATACCACCACTACGAGTTCTAAGTCATGTGTTTCATAGTTCTTTTCATGATTCTTTAGTTGCCTAGAAGCATAAGCTATGACCTGCCCACGTTGCATTAATACACACCCAAGACCGATCCTTGAAGCATCACAATATACCAAAAATCCATCTATACCCTATAGTAGGGTCAACATCGATGTCGTAGTCAATCTTGCTTTCAAATCCTGGAAACTCATTTCACAAGCATCTGACTATTGGAACTTAATTGCCTTCTGCGTCAATTTAGTCAATGGAGAGGCAAGAGTACAAAACCCCTCCACAAACTTTCTGTAATATCTAGCTAAGCCTAAGAAACTATGAATCTCTGTTGAGTTATAGGCCTCGGCCAATTCTTCACATCTGTAATTTTCTGAGGATCAACTATAATTCCTTCACTAGAGATGACATAACCAAAGAATGTCACAGATTCAAGCCACAATTCACACTTTGAAAACTTTGCATACAACTTGTGCTGATGCAGGGTTTTTAGAACTACCCTGAGATGATCAGCATGGTCATCTCGACTTCATGAATACACAAGAATATCGTCAACGAACACTATCACAAAGGAACCGAGGAAGGACTTGAAAAATAGATTCATAAGATCCATGAAGGCTGATAGGGCATTTGTTAGCCCAAAACATATCACCAAAAAGTCAAAGTGCCCATATCGGGCAAAACAAAATTGTTTTCGGAACATCCTACTATCTGGTTTTCAATTGGTGATACCCGGATCGTAAATAAATTTTGGAGAAGTACCTGGTACTTTGCAATTGGTCAAACAAGTCATCTACCCTTGGTAGTGGGTATTTATTTCTTATTGTGACCTTGTTTAGCTGTTGATAGTCAATACACATTCTCAGTGACCCATCATTTTTCATTAAAAAAAGACCGGTGCGCCCAAATGTGACACACTCGGCTGGATAAAACATTTCTCTAACAAATCTCTCAATTGTTCATTTAGCTCCTTCAATTCTGCTGGTGCCATTCTGTAGGACGGAATAGAAACAGGCTGTGTTTGGCATCACATCAATCCCAAAATCAATCTCCCGGTCTGGTGGGATCCCAGGGAGCTCATCCGAAAAGACTCCCGAAAATGCATTCACAACAGGTACGGACTAAAGTGTAGGTGCCTCAGCATCGGTGTCGGTAACCCGGACCAAATGGAAAATACATCCCTTGTTGATCATCTTCGCGGCCTTAAGGTAAGAAATAAACCTACCCTTCGGCACCACTTCATCCCCCTTCCACTCAATGACCGGGTCATTTAGAAATTCGAACCTAACAGTCGTGGTTCGGCAATCAAGCTTGGTAAAACATGAATAAAGCCTGTCCATTCCCATTATTACATCAAAATCGACCATCCCCAATTCAATAAGATCGGACATGGTGTCCCGACCAGGAAACATGACAAAACAATCCCTATAAAACCGCGCGGTCAAATAGACTCACCAATACAAAGAACGGCTCATGAAGCTATTCCGGTTCTATCCCAAATTCCATAGCAACATAAGTAGTAACATATGACAAAGTGGAACCGGGATCAATAAGAGCATACACATCATGAGATTGGACAGTCAATATACTTATAAAATATCTGGAGAAGCCTCCAAATTCTGATGACCCCACAACACATAGAAACGGTCGTATCCTCCCGAACTCTATACTCCACCCCTAGTTGCACCATGCCATGCGGGTGTTGGAGTGCCTTGAGATGGAGGAGGTGTTGTGGATGTAGTAGCTGCAGAACTGGCTGGCTGTGCTGGGCCCCTGCCCGCACCCTGGAAGGAGGAACGACAATCCCTCTGAATGTGACCCCTCAACCGCATCCGAAGCATATGGGTAAGTCCATGTAGCATATTCCTAGGTGCATCGTTCCACACCTAGGACATGGGGGCCTCTGCTGCTGCTGGAATCTACCAGCATGACGACCCTGCTGATAGGAGCCCCTGTTGCCCTAATTGGGCCTAAAACGGCTGCACTATTGATGCTGACTGGGCCCTATTGGTGGTGCACTAGACGAAGACTAAGCAAAGGACTGAGATGGCCCTGACGACCCTCTCATAAATGTTGACCTACCACCACCAGACAAACAGCCAAAGTTGCCCGTAGACAGGGCCTTATTGCTACCCTCCTGCTCCATTCTGTTCTTCAATTTGGGGGTCTGTGGCTTGAGAGAATGCCACCATCATATCAGAATTCAAGGCAGCTGGAGCGGCCTCATTAATTACCAAGGGGCTGAGGCCCTGCACAAACCGACGCACTCTAACCTCCATAGTGGGCAACATGTAAATAGAATACTTGGATAGGTACGTGAATCTCATATGGTAATCCAATTCACTCAGACTACCTTGCCTCAGGTTCTCAAACTCAGCAGCACGAGCTGCCTTAGTCTTGACAGGCAATAAATGATCAAATAAGGCATCGATAAACTCTCCCCACTTTGCCGAAGGGCTCCCTTCTTCACAGGACTCCTCCCATAGTTCAAACCAAGAATATGCCGCCTCTTTTTGGCGGTAGGAAGCCAATTCCACTGCCTCCGACTCAGTAGCACGCATAACTCGGAGAGTTTTGTGCATCTCATCAATGAAGTACTGGGGGTCCTCCTCTGGGTTAGTACCCATGAACACTGGAGGATCCAACTGGAGAAACCTGTCCACCATGGAACTAGCAGAATCCCCTAGCTGACTGGAAGAAGTGGGTGCAACATTGGATATCTGGGGATGGGAAGCCACTATCTGAGCCAACATCCATATGGTTCCCCTATGATCAAACTCAGAAACACCAGAATCGGAAGCTGGAACTAGAGGTGGAACTGGTATATCAGTTGGAGGGATCGTTGCACCCTTAGTAGTTGTAGGGACAGGTGCGGTCTAATAAGTTGTAGTAGAGTCACGAAGTGTAATAACTGGAGGAATATTCTCACTCCTTAAGTGTTCACCCGCATCATTAAATATAGAATCAGTTGCCACTCCTGGGGTGACATTGGCTCTTTGGCCAGTTCTTGCCTTCTTCTTAGGTGCCACATACTGAAAGTTAGAGTAAAGCACGAGTTAAAGAAGGAAAAATCTTACAATCATCTTTATCACACCATCGGGAACATGAAAAAAGGGTAATATTCCTAAATGCCCATGTAGCATCCTAATTATAGATGTTGTCGACAACACACCGATAAGAATGACTCTAATAGAAACGGCTCCTAGACATCCTAGGACACTTTAAAACCTTAGGCTCTGATACCAAGTTTGTCACGTCCTAAAATTGGGGAGCGCGACCGACGCTCAACCGAGTGAACCCGGCTGAGCAAGCCTGTTAGATTTCCTTCTACCCTAAGTCATACATAAATGGAGATAGTACATATTTTCATTAATTATCTAATAAGGCGATCATGTCTACAATACCAATTCATTACTAATAGTTTCATCATTTTAAAGTCTAAAATTTCACACACATTTTTCATAGTCTGAAATGGAACAATTAATACGACCACAACATAACATTATATGACCTTCCCAGCACCAATATACAACCCACACTATGTCTACAGAGCCTATATAGATAAAGAAGAGTACTATGATAATGCCGGCAAATAGGCCCCATCTATACCTCCAACATAATACACAAGGAACAGAAGATACATGACCCCGAAATGAAGTGGGGCTCACCAAGTTAGCTGAAAAGATGGTGTATCACTGTCAGTGATCAATGTCTCCTATTGTGGAACCACCTGCATCTATTAAAGGTACAAGACCCCCAGAAAAAGGGACATTCGTACCGGCGAATAACACTAATATGTATAACTAAATACCTTCTCAATAGAATGAATAATATTACGAGGGGGAACAATCATAAAATCAATGGAAGCTTAGAACAATACCAAAACATCAAGTTAGAATCACATAATTTTTCAAGTAAATTTCCATATTGTTTAGTTGGACATCCTTAGTACCGATGTATCATCGTTCCAAATACCATTATTCACAATACCAATACCACCGTACCGTTACCACGGAGTCCGATCACGACCCGATTGTCTAGGCCATCTCACTAGAGACATCAACCAAAATCACTCTCAATACCAATACCACTGTATCTTTAGCACGGAGTCCGATCACGACCCAATCGGCTAGGCCATCTCATTAGAGACATCAACCACAATCATAATTGCAATTACAATTTCCAATACAGTCACCACCATGTGTACGATATGGCATCCGATCATGACCTGATCGGCTAGGCCGTCTCATTCGAGACATCAACCTTTTTACATCAGTCATTTCATTNGATTGGCTAGGCCGTCTCATTCGAGACATCAACCTTTTTATATCAGTCATTTAATTTCATACTTCTTTCACATATTTGCATTTCATTGGTACTAGTGGACATAATAATAAAGTCATTCTTGGCACTTGGCCGTATTTCATAATTCAAATTCTTTTTCCACTTTCAAACGTCATCATCATCATCAACAACAACATGGCTTTTCAATTCAAGACTTTAAATACTCATGGGAGCAACTAAGAATCTTAGGCACATATAGACTTTTCACACAATTTGGCATAACAACCTTCATTCGAACTTGACTTGAAGTCTTAACATTTTCAACACACATCCCATACTTTGAACATATCCTCAAATGATAAGATAACATGATAAAAGCATTTGGAATTCATATTGAACATATATCTTTCAACACAAGCATATTCAAAATGGCCAATTTTATAATGATCAATTCGAGACTTACACAAATTACACGAACACCGTGGGATTCAATTCTAAGAGAAGAGTTTAGCCAACATACCTCAATTGAGCTTCCATTAACTCTAAAATGTTCTTGAATTCTTAATAACTTCAACCTATTTTAGAAATATAATAAGTTGAACCAAAATTAGGAAGATGATCATGGTTCTAGATCATTTGAGCATTTTATCAAAAACTAGGTGTGCATGAAGGTTTCAAGGTCCTTTTATGGGGGATTCCATAAACCCACAACCCATTCTTTACCATTTTTAGCTCACAATATTCCTACACCCTTTGATAACACATGCATGCAAAATAAACAACTCCCATAACCAAGAATTGTCTTGCTAATTACCCATTTTTAAATAAATTTAAAAGATTAGTGCTAGGGTGTAGAATCTTACCTCTAGGATGAAGACCTAGTGAGTTTTCCTTGTTAATCTTCGAAGATTTGAGCAAGAATTGAGGGACAATTTGTTGAAGATCACTCTCCCACTCCAGGGCACTCTCTCACTCTCAAAATATTAGGTTTTAGCTAAAAAATGACTTATCCCGTTTCTCTACCCAGCCATGGGGTTATTTAATGGGTTCCTACATGCGCGGCCGCGCACCTGGGCACGTGGCCTCGCATTTGGCCACGCACACAGGGCACAAACTCCCAAATATGTGCGGTCGCACATCTGGTCATGCATATAACATAGGTCTAGTACAATGGCCATAACTTTTTGTATACATATCCAAATGACGAACAGTTTGATGCGTTTGAAACTAGACTCAAAGAGATTTAATTTGATAGGTAGATCACCTACTAAGTGATTAAATCTTTTTAACAGCATGCGTTTTAAGTAGTATGTTGTGCGTACTGAGGCATCCTTTCCACGTAATGTATCCAACTTGTTCCACACAAAGTCTTTCCATTCGCAAAACTCCTTAGTATGTTCCAACACACCTTAAACACATATTTTCATTTCAAAATGAAGTGGGTCTATCCCATGGGTCTCCTTTATTCCCAAATACTATTGGTGCACCTTAAAATCTTAAATCATTAGGAAATTTTAACGGGACCTTACACTGTGATGACTCGATAGGCCATCTCACGTTATTAAACCTAATTATGTGATCTGAAGCCTTAAAAATCATTATTTCGCCTTCCTTGATTTGCGTGCACATTCCAGGTGTCCTTCCAGAAGGCTTTTATGTTGAAAACTTATAAAAATAAGAATTTTTCCTAAAAGCTTCATTTGAATTGACTTCAGTCAATAATTTGGTAAACGGGCACGGACCAGTGTTTTGACGGTCCCGGTGGGTCTATATCAAAATATGGGACATGGACATATGCTCGGAAACAAATTCAGAGGTCCCTAGCTTGATTTATGAATTTTTGAGTAAAATTAAAAGTCTTAAAATATAAAGTCTTTAAGAATTGATTAAGGTTTGGAATTGTTAGTACCGGGTACGTATTTTGGTTTCGGAGCCCGGTATATTTCCAATATAATATTTATGACTTATATGTGAAATTTGGTGAGAAATTGAGTTGATTTGACGTGATTCGGATGTCCGATTGTGAAAATAGATATTTTAAAGTGTTCTTGAGAATTTTATTTGATTTGGTGCTAAATTCGTAGTTATAGGTGTTATTTTGGCAATTTGATCGCGCGAGCAAGTTCGTATGATGTATTTAGACTTGTATGCAAGTTTGGTGTGGAACCTCGAGGGCTCGGGTGAGTTTCGGATAGGCTACGGGATGTTTTGGACTTGGGAAAAATCTAGTTTCTACATTTTCAGTGCCTTCTGGTTTCCTTTTTCGCGTTTGCGAAGGCACTCTCGCGAACGCGTAGTAGAAACTGGGCTGGCTGAATCTTGCTTCTTCGCGAACGCGAAGGCTGGGTCACGAACGCGGAATGATGGGGACGTTACCCTTCGCGAACGTGACCAGCTCAATGCGAACTCGTAGTGATAGGGACCTGGGTGAGGGGGTCAGTCACTCTTCATAGAGAATGCGAGCAAGGACTCGCGATCATGAATGCCAAGGGGGCGTAACCTTCGCGAGCAAGATAGGAGTTTCGTAATCGCGTAAGCTTGTCAAGCTCTGTTCTTCGCGAACGCGACAGTGTCCTTGCGAACGCGATGAACACTGTCGCCCAGCTATTAAACAGTCCCATTACGGGACATAAGCCATTCTTTCACATTTTCAAAAGCTAGACGGCCTAGAGGCGATTTTCAAAAGACATTTGCTTCCCCAAGGTGTTGGTAAGTGATTCTAAACCACATTCTTTCAATTACCCATTACATTTTATGAAATTAACCTAAAATCTAGAGTTTCATGGTAGAGTTGGGGGTTTTGGGTAGAAACTAGGGATTTGGAAACAAATGCGGATTTAGACCTCAAATTGTAATTTCCAAAACAAATTATATATCCGGGCTCGGGGGTGAATGGGTAAATGGATTTTGGTCTGAACCTCGAGTTTTGACCAAGCGGGCCCGGGGTCGATTTTTGACTTTTTGGGGGAAAGGTTGGGCAATCTAAAATTATGCAATGTAATTGATTCCTTTAGCAATATTTGATATTATTGAGTCATGTTTGAATAGATACGAGTGGTTTGGAGGTGGATTCTAGAGGAAAAGTTGTGATTGAGTATTGAGTGTCCTTCAGAGCGAGGTAAGTATCATTGTTAACCTTGACTTGAGGGAATTAGGACCCCTCAAACTATTTGCTATGTGAAATTCATGTCAGCGGCGTATATGTGAGGTGACGAGTACTTATATGCTGCCAATTTACCTGTTTTCCATGTTTCTCTCATTTTTCTCATATTGTCTCTTTCCCATGCCTAATTGCTACGTGTTTAGACTAGTGTTGTTAAATTGATCGTCCTTATCATGTTTACGGATCTTCTGGTGATAATTGAGTATTGATTCTGAAGTTGAGGTTGATATTGGGAAACCAAATGTTGAAGTAAGGCTTGTACTTGTTATTCTATCTCCCTGTTGTTATTTGTTCATTGCATTATGGTAAGGGAGAGTGTTATTGCACGAAGGGTGATGCTGTGCCAAATTGTGAGTGTTAATGCACGGAGGGTGATGCCATGCCATATTGTGAGTATTAATGCACGAAGGGCGATGTCGTGCCGTATTATGAGTTTTAATGCACGAAGGGTGATGCTGTGCCACGATATGAGAGTTAATGCACGAAGGGTGATGTCGTGCCATTTCTATCGATGTTATGGTGAGGTTGAGAGTAAAAGCACGAAGGGTGATGCCGTGCATTTTTCCTTTACTGTATTCACTGTTCTTGTTGATTCATAGTATATTGGCTGCTCTAGTATTTCATTCTACTGTAATTCTTTATCCCGTATTTCCCTCAACATGTTTTCCCCTCCCGATATTACCTATCTAGCTTTTCATTGCTGTTATTTGTATATACACTGTTAGATTGTATAGGTTGATTTGTAGGTGTCTTGTCTTAGCCTTGTCACTACTTCGTTGAGGTTAGGCTCGACACTTACCAGTACATGGGGTCGGTTGTACTGATACTGCACTCTACACCTTCTATGCAGATTTTGGTACCGGCTCGGGTTGATCGAGATTTTAGCTGTTGGGCCCGCTATCCGGAGACTCAAGGTAGATATGTCGTCGTTCACAGACATTGAAGTCCCCGCCTATCTTTTCTGTTTTACTGTTTCTTTCATTCAAACAGTTGTAGTTTTCTCACACTATTACTTGTAGTGAATTATACAATGCTCGTGAATTGTGACTCCAGATCCGGGTGGCAGTAATTAATGCAGTTTTTATACTATTTCGCACTCACTATAATTCATCTTAGCTAATTTGCTGTTATTTACTGAATAAAATAAGGATTGGTGTATTGATTCTCTAACATTGGCTTGCCTAGCAAGTTAAATGTTAGGCGCCATCAGGGTCCCGACGGTGGAAATTCCAGGTAGTGACATACACTACAAGAGGCCAAACATCACATCAAACAACATCAATTCGACGAATCGTAGCCTAATTCAAGCCTATTGAAACTATGAACATCCGACTTCCAAAACTAATGCCGATTCATACCAAAACAACTCCGATTGACCTCACATTTTCACGCAATTCATAAATGACATGGCCGACCTATTCCAATTTCCATAATTCGAATCCGACCCCGATATCTATAAAGTCAACTCCCGGTCAAACTTCTAAACATTCCAAACCTTTAACTTTCTAACATTTGCTAATTCACACTAAAACAACATACGGACCTCCAAATCAATATTCGGACATGATACTAAGTTCAAAATCACCATTTGGAGCTATTGGAACAATCAAAACTCCATTCTAGAGTCGTCTAAACAAAATTAAAGCTACGGTCAACTCCTTGAGCTTAAACTTCCAACTTTAGGACTAAGTGTCCCATTTCACTCTGAAACACACCCGAACATAAACCAAACACCCCCAGAAAGTCACATAACCATAATACAACATAGAGGACAAAATAAATACGGTATCATAGCAAAAATAATTAAAACGACAGGCCGGTTTGTTACAATGATCACGAGGAGTAAGTCGCAAGCATGTAGAGTATTCTGTATGGAAAGCGAAATGTACTTCGAGTTCGCGAAGTGGTGACGCATATGCAAAGTGTTGGTTGGGAGTGGTCATCATGATCAGAAGTGGATGGTCGCATTCGCGTAGAAGGGTAAGTTCAGCTTAGGTGTCAGGTACTAAGCCTTCGCGACAGCAATGTTATTTCCGTGTTCGTGTAGTTCAAGAGTGTGTTGTGCTTCGTGTTTGCAGCCATGGGCTCGCCTTCATGTACATTGTTTTGGAGGACCGGGAAGTGTGTTCTTCTCGATCGCGAAAGGTATGCCTGGGATGTTTATGATCAATTTGCCTAAATTGCACTCATAATCTCAGTCACGATGCTATGTCTATGTATGATATCTTTGTCTCAGTACTTTCTTATTTGATGGTTGGTGCCTCATATGTGTAACACTATATAATTGAGTTTTGTGAGATGTGATTATTTGAGACTTGATCAGTTAATGACTGAGCTTGGGCCATAGAGCCGATTTGGTATTGATTTTGAGGTGACGCGTACGCCATGCTCACATTGGGCTAAGTGATACTGTTTTGGGGTGACACATGCACTAGGCCCTATTATTTGGGCTATGTGATTATAATTAGCACTTGGGCAGTATCCACCTCTCAAGAGTCTGACATGCAAGCAGTGGGCGCAAGCATAGTATTTTATATACGTGCTTGATGATGGGCAGTTATGCAAGCACCCGTATAATGCTATGTGTGATATTCTTTATGGGCAGTTATTCTTTATGCTATGTACTTTCCTCATGCTAGCTGGTAAATTAAATTTATTATCCGTGTTGGGCTTTAACGGTTATATATGGAAAGTATGCCTAAATTCCTGATATTATTGAGCTACATGCATACACTAATTTTCCTTTTTTATCATGAGTTGTTATTATTTATTAATATTGGTATCTGAATGTTTCTTCTTAGCTCGTCACTACTTTCATACCAAGGTTAGTGTTGTTACGTATTGCATGGGGTTGGTTGTACTCATACTACACTCTGCACTTCTTGTGCAGATCCAAGTACTTCCGGACAAGGTGATCTCCCAATTTCTTGTAATGATCTGATTATTCATTTTGAGTATTGTAGCTACGTTCCCCTAGCTATTGTCTCTTTGTTTTTCATTCGTGGTTACATGACTTGTTGGGGTGATTAGTTTAGTTCTGGATGAGTTTCGGAGTGAATTGGGACACTTAGTCCCAAAGTTGGAAGCTTAATTTGAAAGAGTTGACCGGAGATTGATTTTTGTATTAATGACCCCGGAAAAGTGGTTTGATGGATCTGATAGCTTCGTATAGTGATTTTGTACTTAAGCATATGTCTGGATGTGAATGTGGATACCCATAGGTTGTTTTGACTTGAATTGGCAAAATTTAGAATGTTGAAGGTTTGGAAGGTTGATAGGTTTGACCGAGGATTGGCTTTATTGATATTTGCCTCGGATTGTGATTTCGGGAAGTGGCATAGGTCCATTATGGCATTTGGGACTTGCATGCAAAAGTTGAGGTCATTATGAGGTGTTTAGGCTTGTTCGTCATTAGTTTTGAATTTGGAAAAGTTCATTAGTTCATTAGGCTTGAATTGGGATACGATTTGTGATTTTGTTGTTTGATTTGATTTGAGGCTTTGAGTAAGTTTGTATTGTGTTTTAGTAGTTGTTAGTGTAATTTGCTGAGGTCTCGAGGGCTTCGGTTGTGTTTCAAATGGGTTTCAGACATTCTTCATGTGTTGGAACTTTTGATTTCTATGCTTCTGGTATCCTTTTTCGCGATCACGAAGAATGGGTCGCGATCACGTAGAGTCTTTACTAACACATGGGTTTTTTCATTTCACATTTGAGAAGAGAAGGATGCATTTGCAAAGCCTTGGGGTATTTGCTCATTGTGAACGCGAGTGTCGGGCCGTGTCCGCATATAAAGAAGGCGAGGTTGTATGGTGGCACGCATTGTTCATCGCGGTCGCAAGGACAGAGCCGCGATCACGAAGCATGAGGAAATTTTGTCACCACGTTCGCATTTGTAGCCTCGTGTTCGCGTAAGAGGTTTAGGGATTTGGTGAAATTTGTTCTTCGTGATNGAGTGTCGGGCCGCGTCCGCATATAAAGAAGGCGAGGTTGTATGGTGGCACGCATTGTTCATCGCGGTCGCAAGGACAGAGCCGCGATCACGAAGCATGAGGAAATTTTGTCACCACGTTCGCATTTGTAGCCTCGTGTTCGCGTAAGAGGTTTAGGGATTTGGTGAAATTTGTTCTTCGTGATCTCGAAGTCTTTTCCGCGATAGTTGAGAGTTGGTGAAATATAGTACTCTATTTCGAGGGTTTGGTTCATTTTAACATATTTTGAGTTGTAGAACTCAGTTTTGTGTGATTTTGGAGAGGATTTTCACGGTTTGGATCGGGGTAAGTGTTTCCACTAAGAGTTTCCCATTATTCGTGATTCCATCATTGTTTTTATTATTTAATTAGTGATTTGTGTTGGAGAAACTTAGGATTTTTCAAAAGATTTCCAAAATTATAAATTGAGGATTTGAATGTCGATTTGAGGTCAGAAATCGATAATTGTTTCATGGACTCCTATCGGATCGTAATGGATGCTCAATATTTGTATGTTTGGTCAGGTTCCGAGGTACGGGCCCGAGTTCACTTTTGAGTTGATTTTTTAATTTTCACTATAGATCGAATCTTTATTATCCCGTCACGCCCCGAACTCGGAGAGCGAGACCGACACTCAACCAAGATAACCTGGCCGAGCAAGTCTGTACAATACCTTCTACCCGAACTTACTCACGAATAATAGTAAAATACAATTCATTAATTAATTAGTGGGGAGGATCAAGTAAACAACAACACCAATTCATTATCAGCAGTTACATCATTTATAAGCTTCCAAAATACATACTTTTTCATAGTTTAATGTGGAACGTGTGATCCAATTACAAGATTACTAGTTTTACTTTCCCCACCCCAACGTACCATCCACGCTATGTCTACGGAGCCTCTATTAGATACAAAAGAGTACAATGATAGTGCCGGCAATAAGACTCCGGCTATACCTCAAAAG
>AWOL01S0006651.1:509-30731 GCA_000715115.1 Nicotiana otophora | reverse complement strand
AGCAGCTACCCTGATCTCATGCTGAACCGGAGCCGCTGGGGGCATAGGAATATACTCTGGGGCCTGATCAACCTGTACCCTCTGCTCAGGGGTACGGGTTACAGGAGTTTGTGCCCCTCCCCCGGCCTGAGATGTAGCGGGAGCTATCGAAAATAGTCCAGCCTGAGCCAGAGTGCTGAACATGCTCAAGAACTGAGCTAAAGTCTCCTGGAGGGCTAGAGTAGCAATAGGGATCTTTGGTGCTGGACCTCCAGCTGGAGCTACTGGGGGCTCCTTTGATGCAGCTCTCGCAGGTGCTCGGGCTGCACCGCGTGGTCGTCCTCTACCCCAACCCCGGCCTCTGGCGGCTTTGGCAGGGGGCTCGGGTGCCTGATCGTCAGTCCTCCCATTGCGGGTCCTCACCANACTCGTCTCCAAAATGCCCATAGTGCGGAGAATACAATGACACTCCTCAAGAAAACCCAGAGCATCATCTGAAGCTAGTCCGCTGAAAGTAGGTGGGTGGTACTTCGTGTACCTCTCAAGTCTGAGTTGCTCTGCCTCAGAAGCAGCTACCCTGATCTCATGCTGAACCGGAGCCGCTGGGGGCATAGGAATATACTCTGGGGCCTGATCAACCTGTACCCTCTGCTCAGGGGTACGGGTTACAGGAGTTTGTGCCCCTCCCCCGGCCTGAGATGTAGCGGGAGCTATCGAAAATAGTCCAGCCTGAGCCAGAGTGCTGAACATGCTCAAGAACTGAGCTAAAGTCTCCTGGAGGGCTAGAGTAGCAATAGGGATCTTTGGTGCTGGACCTCCAGCTGGAGCTACTGGGGGCTCCTTTGATGCAGCTCTCGCAGGTGCTCGGGCTGCACCGCGTGGTCGTCCTCTACCCCAACCCCGGCCTCTGGCGGCTTTGGCAGGGGGCTCGGGTGCCTGATCGTCAGTCCTCCCATTGCGGGTCCTCACCATCTATGAGAAAGAATATAATAGAATATTAGAAAAACAAAATTGTGTCAATAACTCGCACGACAAGGAAATCAAAGAAATATGATTGTTCTTAACAGTTACATAGACTCCCGAAGATAAGTACGGACGTCTCCGCACCAATCCGCGAGACTCTAATAAACCGGCTTGTGACTCGCGACTCCTACGAACCTAGTGCTCTGATACCAACTTGTCACGACCCAAATTAACCCTTCGTAATGTGTTGTGATGGCACCTAGTCTTAACGACTAGGTAAGACTAACATTTGCGGAAAATATAAAGAAAACACAACATTTTTAAGATAAATAGTATATTTTAAATAGCCAAGAGTAGTACCACTCGGCATACACATAATACTTTCCCAAGACCCGGAATATCACTAAGTTACTAGCTACTATAATCTATGTAGCTCTATACAAAAGTCTGAAGATAAAAAGGAAAATCTCTAGATGGGGGAGTAGACGGGGACTCCGAAGATCTGAGACGCAAGCAGAGGTACCTTGAAGTATCCTAGAATCAGCAGCACGTACTAACCCCGAGGCTGATAGCTCGCACCTGGATCTGCACACGAAAAACATGTGCAGGGAAGGGCTTGAGTACACCACAATGGTACCCAATAAGTGCCAAGCCTAACCTTGGTCGAGTAGTGATGAGGTCAGGTCAAGGCCCTACCGGAGTAAATATAATAAATTAAACATTAAAAGATATAAGTAGAATTTATGGTAACACAGTTAAAGAAATTTTTGAAAATTTAAGAGTTAAGGGACCCCTCGGCTCAAAACAAGGTAAACACTGTGGGAAATCTCTCGGGATACCGTCTCGTAGTTTCAAATAAATATGCAGCACAGGGGGATCTCCCAGAATACGTCTGTAGTCCCAAAGTAAATATGCAGTACAGGTGGATCTCCCGGAATACGTCCGTAGTCCTAATTTAAATATGCAGTACAGGGGGAATCTCCCAGAATACGTGCGTAGTCCCAAAGTAAATATGCAGTGTTGGGGGATCTCCCGGAATACGTCTGTAGTCCCAAAGTAAATATGCAGTGCTGGGGGATCTCCCGGAATACATCCGCAGTCCTTATTTAAATATACAATGCAAGATGAAATGACAGGTATGACATCGAGTTATACAGTTTATACTGGACACAGAGAAGGCAAATAAGGACTTAACTGAACATGATGCACAGAATGTCAATTAGGCAGTTAAAACACGTAAGCATGCTTTTCTAGTCTAAACTACACAATTAAACATATTAGTACAATTAATAAGAGAAGCAATTTATGATTTAAAAAGGATAAACATGATTTTTGCAATAATAGCCCGTGTACGTACACGGCGCCCACACACCAAATAATATCAAGATATCCTAAGGAGAAAGTCCCCAACATAAGGTTAGGCAAGCCACTTACCTCGAACCGCTCAAATCAACCTGATATCACGTTCTTGCCACGAGTATCCGACTCCAAATGGCCCGAATCTATTCAAAACAGTACAATACCATCAATACGCTCTAATGGAATGAATCCCACAAGAAAAACTACAAAATTAGGCCAAAACCCGAAATTGGCTCAAACTCGGCCCCCGGGGCCCATGTCTCGAAACCCGACAAAATTCCTGAAACTAGAAAGCGCATTCACTCACGAGTCCAACCATATCAAATTTCCTAAAATCCGACATCAAATGGACCTCCAATCCACAATTCAAACTCCCAAATCCCTAGTCTCAAACTTCCATTTTTCACCTTAAATACACATTAACCAGGTGGGAAAATACATGGCAAGGCACGATTATTGACCAAAAATAAGCAGAAGGAACTTACCTCAAGAAATGCCTCGACAATTCTCTCAAACATTGCCCCAACCCGAGTTTGCAAAGAGAAAAATGATAAAAATCGCGAAGCCCTTCGGTTTTAATCACTGCCCAAGTATTTCCACACCTGTGGAACCTAGGCTCGCACCTGCGGGTGCGCTTATGCGGAAAAATGTGCGCATCTGTGAAACTCACTTACCCACTCTGCCTTCGTATCTGCGACAAAAGGGCCGCATCTACGCCCTCGCGCCTGCGGAGTCCCTTCCGCTTCTGCGCATCTTGCGCATGTGCGAACATCCTTGCGCATTTGCGGGCATCGCAGATGCGGAAACTTCCTCGCACCTGCGACCCCAGGCCAACTCTCAATTTATCGCATCTGCGCTTCCATCTCCGCATGTGCGGCTCGCGCACCTGCGGTCTCGTTTCCGCAGGTGCGAAAACACTAGAACCAGCAAAGTTCAGAAATTCCTCTAAGTTTTCACCCGTTAAGCATCCAAAACACACCCGAGGCCCCCGGGACCTCGACCAAACATAAACCAATCCTAAAACACCATACGAACTTAGTCGAGCCCTCAAATCCCATCAAAAAATGCTAAAATAATGAATCACCCTCCAATTCAAACTTAAAGAACTTGAAACTTTAAAATTCTACAACCGATGTCAAAACCTATCAAATCACGTCCGATTGACCTCAAATTTTGTGCACAAGTTATAATCAACATTACGGACCTACTCCAACTTTCGGAATCAGAAAACGACCCTGATATCAAAATTTCCACTACCGGCCCAAAACTCCAAAAATTCGACTTTCGCCATTTCAAGCCTAAATGAACTACGAACCTCCAAATCTCAATTCAGACACGCTCCTAAACCCAAAATCACCTAACGGAGCTAACGGAATCGACAAAATTCCATTCCGGAGTTATCTTCACATAGTTTCGACTATGGTCCAAATCATAGGGCTTAAGCACTCATTTAGGGACTAAGTGACCCAAAACACTCTGAAACTCAAAACCAAACATCCCGACAAGTCACAATAGCAGAAAGAGATTTGAGGAAAGCAGTTAATAGGGGATCGGGGCTATTAATCTCAAAATGACCGGCCGGGTCGTTATATCATCCCCCTCTTAAAACAATTATTCGTCCTCGAACAAGTATAAAGACATACCTGAAACTGTGAAAAGATGAGGGTACTGGCTGCGTATATCCTGCTCGGTCTCCCAAGTCACCTCCTCGACCGGCTGACCCCTCCACTGGACCGTTACTGAAGCAATATTCTTTGACCTGAGCTTTCTGACCTGCCTGTCCAAAATGGCGACTGGCTCCTCAACATAAGATAGATCTTTGTCCAACTGGACTGAGCTGAAATCTAATACATGAGTCGGATCACCGTGATACTTCCGGAGCATGGACACGTAGAATACCGGGTGAACTCCTGCTAGGCTGGGAGGCAAGGAAAGCTCATAAGAAACCTCCCCAACTCGCCGCAATATCTCAAAAGGACCAATGAACGTCGGGCTCAGCTTGCCCTTCTTCCCGAACCTCATGACACCCTTCATAGGCGATACCCAATGCAAGACCCGCTCACCAACCATAAATGCCAAATCACGAACCTTATGGTCTGCATAACTCTTCTCCCTGGACTGGTCTGTGCGAAGTCTCTCCTAAATCACCTTCACCTTATCCAGGGCATACTGGACCAAATTTGTACCCAACAATCGGGCCTCGCCTGGCTTAAACCATCCCATTGGGAACCGGCACCGCCTACCATACAAAGCCTCAAACGGTGCCATCTGAATGATGGACTGATAACTGTTGTTGTAAGCGAACTCTGCAAGTGGCAAGTATCGGTCCCATGACCCTCCAAACTCCATCACAAAGGCACGGAGCATATCCTCAAAAATCTGAATTGTGCGCTCGGACTGCCCGTCCGTCTGAGGGTGAAAGACTGTGCTCAACTCCACCCTAATACCCAACTCCTACTGTACGGCTCTCCAAAATCGTGATGTGAACTGCGTACCTCTGTCTGAAATGATGGATACTAGAATCCATGAAGGCGGACAATCTCTCTGATATAAATCTCAGCCAACCTCTCAGAAGAGTATGTGGTCAGCACCGGAATAAAATGAGCTGACTTGGTTAGCCGATCCATGATCACCCAAATAGCATCAAACTTTCTCAAAGTCCGAGGAAGTCCAACCACAAAGTCCATGGTGATCCGCTCCCACTTCCACTCTGGGATCTCTAACCTCTGAAGTAATCCACCTGGTCTCTGATGCTCATATATAACCTGCTGACAGGTGGGACACTTAGCCACAAACCCAACTATATCCTTTTTCATTCTTCTCCACCAATAGTGCTACCTCAAGTTCTAGTACATCTTCGCGGCACCCGGATGAATGGAGTACCGCAAGTTATGGGCCTCCTCAAGAATCAACTCTCGAAGCCCATCTACATTGGGCACACAGATCCGGCCCTGCATCCTCATCACACCATCATCACCAATAGTCACATCTCTGGCATCACCTCGCTGAACCTTGTCCTGATGAACTAAAAGATGAGGATCATCATACTACCGCTCCCTGATACGGTCATAAAGAGAAAACCTAGCAACCACACAAGCTAATACCCGGCTTTGCTCTGAAATATTCAATCTCACGAACTGGTTGGCTAAGGCCTGAACATCCAAGGCTAAGGGCCTCTCAGCTGCCGGAAGATATGCCAAACTCCCCAAAAGATATTCCAAGAGAGGGGTGGTCAAAGAAAATGACATAGGCTCAAAAGGGTTAACGAATGGTATAAAGTGCTTGGGTAGCAGAAAAATGGCCTCCTAGCCTCGAGAGTGCAAAATGTATTACCTCTTCGCAAATACATCATTGACGAACATGTTTGCCTTTTGGTCTTTTAAAGTACACAATTTTTTTATTTTTGTATTTTTAAAATCATTTGATCATGATGTGTCGTGTTTTAAAGACACTTTCCCTCCACTAATACAAAACTTTTAACCAAGCTTCAATTGATTCAACATCCTCAAACCCGATCTTCATAATGATTTGAAGGTAAAGATCCTTAACCTCCACAGGTATGACAATTCTAGTTCCACGTGAACTTCACTCGGGCTTGTTTTCAAAGAATTTCCATTCTTTATTCATCCTCAATAGTATCTTTATCAGTTATTCAATTCAAGACAAAATCAGTTTTCTAAGATCTTGCCAAAAATTTTGCATGCATGTCATGTCACTAAAACTAGCATCGAAAAAAACTAAGCATAGAATGACACAAAAGGACAAACTGTATTTCATTGAATAGAGGATGAAAGGATTTGACAACAAAACAAGCAACCTAAAATCCGAGTTACAAACCTGTAATAACCCAGATAATGAAAATAGCAACAGAACAAACAGACAAGACTCACAAAGACAAAATAGAGGGATAGAAGGGTTTGACTCAATAAAACAAAAGAAAGCTTGATCACAACCCTGAAATAAACCAGATAATAGAAAAAAAAAACATCAAAACAAACTACCAAGATTCCTTCCTAGTGAGGAGGGAATGACTTTTCAATTGCTAAGCTTGACATTTAGCCACAAATTTGCTCATCACAATCACCAGGGCCTTCTCCAATTTCAATTTCATTAACTTCAGTCAGCAAGTTCCCGAGAGGATTATCATGCTCCATGTCACCACATACCATCCCCAAAAAGTATGCATCATCATGTGCATGTAAAAGGATCATGTATGATATTTCTGGTGTCAATGTCCTGGACCATAATTAGTTTTTCCTGTACCATCCTTTCTAATTCTCTTTTCAAATCTCAGCATCTTTCAACACTATGCCCATGGGCATTGGAATGGTATTCACACCTTTTAGAAGGGTCAAAGTTTCTTGAACATGGATCCACATAATTTGGAGGAATACATGTAATCATGCCATAATGCTTTAATTTCTCAAACAAGCTTATATAGGACTCCCCTATTGGTGTAAAGATATCTTTCGTCCTCTGCTCCCGCTTATATTTTTGCCTTAGAGGTGGGTTATTGGACGCTTGAAAATTTTATGGAGGCTGATGGGAATTTCGCGATATTGATGCTCACATTCTAGGGTGTATTGGTGCCTGGGCATATGACTCTGGATTATGGACGACATGCTGAGGTGGATCAACAGAGTATTGTGGATTCTGAGGTGGATAGCAGCACTCAGGGAAGTCCTAGGAAGTCTGATAAGGCTGCCCACATTTTTGAGATATTCCCCTAGGACTTCTTCTCGACCCTGATGTCGTCATGGTCTCTTCATCCTTTGCATTTGTGTCACTAACATTACCAGTTCCAATCTGGACAGCCTGATTTGTGGCTTTAAGAATTGCTTGACTTATAATTCTTCCTGTCTTGAGGCCATTCTCAACCATTTCACCAATCTTGATTGCTTCCGATAAAGGTCTGCCCATTGCGGACATCACATTTTGAAAATAGTCAGGATCTTGTGCCTGAAGGAAGACATTGATTAACTCGTGGTCATCCATGGGTGGCTTAACTCTGCTCGCTTGCTCTCTCCATTTAATGGCATATTCCCTGAAACTTTCAGTTGGCTTCTTCTTCAGGTTTGAAAGGGAATTGTGGTCTGGGGAAATGTCGATGTTGTATTGGAATTGTCTAACAAAAGGCATGTGCCACGTCATCCCAGACATACCAGCGAGATGTGTCTTGATCCATAAACCATTCGGAGGCTACTTCCGTAAGGCTTTCCCTAAAATAAGCCATCAGTAATTCTTCCTTTCCTCCCGTACCTCTTAGTTGATTGCAATACCTTTTCAGGTGGGCTATGGAGTCTCCATGTCCATCATACTTTTCAAATTTGGGAGTCTTGAAACCAGGTGGCAAGTGGACATCAGGGAACATACATAGATCCTTGAAGGCAATACACTTCTGACCTGCCAACCCTTACATGGTTTTCAACTGTTGTTCTAAGCTTTTCATTCTTTGGGTCATTTCTTCCTATGCCATCTTTCGGGCATGCATTTCAATCTCTGCAGGAAGATCAAATAGGTATGAGTGGTACTCAGGAGAGTGGTACTGTTCTTGCTGGATAGCAAATTGTGACTCATGAGTTTTCCTCTGCAGTACCGTCAGATGTGGGATGGTGAAGATAGGCATAACAGTAATGGTTGTCTAATTGGTTGTCAATGGCACACTTTGGGAGCGCGCAATAGAAGTTCCAGCTATAGTCGTACAGTTGGGATAAAGACTGAGCCCAGGTGGATAGGATTGATCAAACAATGAGCCTGGAATGGTAGTAGTCGAGATGGATGTGAACTCTCGGAAACCATGAATAGGAAAAGGAGGTCCTTGGCCATTGGCCCATGCTTGACACATTTCAGTCATTTGCTGCTTCAGTACTCTATTTTCCTCAACCACGGTAGACTCTTGTTGAACCCTCTGAGACTTTTGAGCACCTGTAACAACTTCGATGTCAGTTGTCATTTTTCCTTGGATCTTGTATTGTCAGCTTACCACAAACCAACCAACTCAAACTTTCTTTAACATTCAAAATAAAGAACACGTTAGAATGGGCTGAGTCAATTATTATCAGTTTTGTTTTTAATTTTAAATTTTTAACAGTGGTCCATCGAACCTGATGTGGGTTGCCTACGTATCATGTGAAAATATGGATCAGATCTTTGCGTAATTCAGGATACCGAGAACAAAGTACATAAGCTAGTTTTTTTATTGTTTTTTGATTTGTTCTTTGAGAATATTTGAAAGAAAAGACTTCTAAAGAAAAAGAAAATATTTTTTAGATTTTGATTTTTGTTTTCTTTGAATTTTCTAAAGAACGACTTCTAAAGAAGAAAGAAAATATTTTGGATTTTGATTTGAATTTTCTTTTTCTTTTTTTTCGAATAAAAGACTTCGAAAAAGAAGAAAAATATTTTTGGATTTGATTTGTTTTTTTGATTTTCTAAGGAAAGAAGTCTAAGAAGAAATTAAGAAAAGGAAAATATTTTTGGATTTTCTTTTTTTTTGAAAATTGAGGGCCGAAACCGATGAGGTTTGCCTACGTATCTCACATTCGGTGAGAATCAGACCCGCGTAGTTCGATACAAGACTTGATATATTTTGACCATTTTTTATTTTTTTCAAAATTGTTTTGTATTTATTTATAGTAAAACGGATCATTTGTACAAAACTGGGGGGAATGATTTTTCTTATTTTTCAATTCCACTCAACTAATTTTCTAAAGCGAGTCCACAATACAAGCAAGCCTTCCAAATGATGAATCAAGTAGCACATAAGTGAACATGATGGTCTCAAAAAGGATGCCTGTCTTATACGGACTCGGCCCGTGTGCCGAGTTTCGCTAAGTCAAATGCACGTGATGCAAATAAAGCGAACCTACTAGGGATATCCGGCATGAGATTTATTCTTTTAGGTTTAAATCCTAGTGAAGAAGGTATCTAGACTGACTTACTCGGGCTAACAACTATAGTTGAGGAGGGTCAGTGTACCGGTAGCATTACTTTCCGGCTTAGCTGGTGGTGTTCCCCGCCTAAAATATGTGTGACTAAAATCTTTCATCGGGTGACAAACACCTCAGCTATCTCAAAGAAAGCGGGCTATGTCAAGCAGATGCCCAATTTTAATTTCAAGAAGACTCAGAGGTGGTACGTGAGATGACAATTTATAATGTACAGTTCAACAATATCAAAGCAGTAAAAAGTAGACAAGTAGCACATTAGGCCCAAATAAATTCAAGTATATTCAAAATTAATAAATCGAAATAAAAGTCAACATGTACAAGCTCGAATTCTAGTTAGTTCCCCAGTAGAGTCGCCAGAGCTGTCATACCTTTTTTTTTTCGAGGGGATAGGGAGTTTATCCAATTTAAGTGACATTAATCGAAATAGAATTATTTATTTGATCAGAGTCACCACTTGGGATAATTTATGGTGTCCCAAGTCACCGATTTATTTTAAATCCCAAATCGAGATAAATGACTCTATTTGTATGGTCTGCGGATATAGACGACCGGGTAAGAAATTTTGTTAACCCGAGAGAAGATGTGAGGCATTTTCGAATTCCGTAATTTTAGCACGGTCGCTTAACTATTAATAATTGGCCTAATTATCTGATTTATTATATATTTTAAACCTACTGTGTATTTTATCTTCTAACTGCCTTTAATTATTTATTTAACCGTTTTAATATTTATGGGATTTGTTTGAATAAGTACACTCATTTGTTTTTGTACATATTATGAATCGCGTCACGTGAAACGCACCCGCGATCTACAACATGTTAATTTTAATTATTTGCTTGAACTTGTGGTCAAGTCGCGTTAAACGCGCACTTGAGTTTGGATTTACGTATCGTGATCATGCCACTGGAGTCGTACCCAAAGTCACGATATTTTATTAATCGCGCCTAAAATAAATTACGAATGTTTATAAGTTGCTTATTCTAATTTTGGATTATTGTGGGCCATGAGTTATGGATATAAATTTATTTGATGAACAAAGTGTTTTGAGGAGTTAAGTTGACTAACCATTTATAGAAATATGCAAATTATTGAATACTTGACCAGTAAACTAACATTGCAAATTAAGTAAAGGCTAGCAAGATTCAAATAGAGCTCAAGTAGTTGTTATATCCAAAGGTCAACTGGCAGCCCATTTAGTTCCAATCCAAGAGGCCCACTCAAAGTTAGATGGTCTACTACCTTAAAATCTATTTGCACAAAATTGTGGCCTAAATCCTTTTGTTGAAACTATCAGTTACTACCATTGCCTAAATAAACGCTAAAGCCCAAATTTAATATTCTTAATTGGCCCCCCATACTGCCCATTTAACATATGAACCATTATTCTTACAATTCATGACTAATTCAAATTTTAATTAACCAATACCATTTATTTGATCTCCATAGTTAATTAAAGAGAAGTGGCAACCAAATCAAACTTAAGGAAAGATAATGAAACAAATAAATCAAGGCAACAGAATGATCACATAGGACTGACCAAACACATCAAGAGCAATGGAACATTTAATTGAAAAGAAAAAATGACTAAAGAAAAAAAAAGCAATATAGAAATAGGAACGGACCTTTTTTAAAAGAACTTCAACCAATCTATTCTCCAATGTTAAAATTGGTACAAAGTCTCTACAACAATCATATCAACAAAATTTGTTCGGGACTCACGAACAAAGACCGAAGCTCGCTCGAACCTAAACTCGCCAGCGGACTCGAACTCAACCTTGGAGCTGTTGTTTATGTGAAAATGGGACTGCTCTAAGGTGATGTTTAAAGGAGTTTTTTGGCTGATTTTTATAGCTAAAAATTGATGGTAAATCAGCTGGGTTTGAGAAGGAGAAAGGAGCTGTTTTTTGGGGGTCCTTTAAGGGTGTTTTTAGAGCTCTAGTCACCGGTTTCCGTGGAGTTCTTCATGGGTTTTAAGGGTGTTTTAAGTGGTGGAGAAAATAGCTAATTTTTATGGAGGTTTAGAGGAAGAGGATGAATGTATTGTGAGGAAGAAGAAGAGAGCACCTGCGTTTTTTTTCTCTTGGATCTCTCTCTGTTTTTTTCCTCTCTAAGTGTGTGTACATATATTAAGAAAAGATGAGAGGATGAGGGTTGAAAATGAACGATGGATCAAGGAATAGTGACACGTAAATGGTGTAGTAGGTGGGTGGTGGGACAAGAAAATACTGAAAGGGGAGTGAGATGTGACACGTGAATAGTGTAGTAGGTGGGCGATTAGACAAAAAAATAGTGTAGGGAAGGTAGGAAATAATTTTATTAGATTTGGTTCGTGATTCAAATAAATTCTTCCGCCCTCTACGTAATAGACTTTGTTAAAAATATTACATATTCTCTAATAAAGCCTACTAATAAAATAATATAAAAGTTAAAATATCAAAATTAAACTTAAAACTATTTAAATACTAAAAACAAAAGTGGTGAAAATTTATATATAGTCAAAAACTATGCGCTCACAGAGAGAAGAAATAGGATTCTTATGGAGATGCTTAGATTAATGATGAGTTATTCTTATTTACTTATTTTTCGTTATGGGATATGCCTTAGAAACCGCAACTACATTCTGATTTTAGTTCCGTCTAAGTCAGTATCTTGGACCCCATAGAACTGTTAACTTAACGTAAGTACAGTCTGTAGAAAGTTCCAATATAGAATTGTCCAATATATATACTGAAAGGGGAAACATATGAGATAAAATCAAAGACGAATGTATGCGTGTTTATTGAATATCCAAGGAAACGAAAGGAGGTTTATTTTATTTTTCTAAAGAAAAAAAGGTAATTGTTAGTACAAATGCCAGTTCTTTACAATAGAATTATTTAACAAAATTATATTCCTAGATGTAAACTATTGTTACAGGAACTAAGCAAAGAAATAACAAATGAATCATCTAATAATTCAGAGTCTCAAGAACATACAACTCTATAAGTCAGAATTGACGTTCCATTGCACTTAAGTAGTGGGAGAAACATTAATAGACAAAGAGAAATATACTACCTCTAAGTAGTAGGAGTGATGTTGAGCAAAGAACAATACAGGAAGAAGTCATTAATATTTCAATTCCGCAAAGTAATAAAGATAATATTAGTAGTGCTTCGTCGTAGTGGGAGAATAGTAAGGAATATCATAGTTTGGTATGTACTCTTAGGAGAGTTCCATAACAAGATCGATGAAGAGCTTAATACCAAACTTGTTAGTTATGACAAAGCACTACTAGACAAAGATTGCATTTGAAAATAACTTGGCAAGTTTCTTTTAGCAAAAGCTTATTGGTAGAGACTTTTAATAGTCATGCAAAAGGATAGCTATGAAAGTTATAGATGCATAGTTATGAGTCTAAGTAGGAGATTGTTAGGGCATATATACTATTAAACATGCATTTAGATATAATATATTCTAATAGTTATCGTGATTAAAAGTCTAAGTGGCAGATTGTTGGGATATATACTATTAACCATGGATTTGGTTTGGATATAGTATTTATTATGAAATAATTGTTTATTCAGTTTTAATAAAGTTTTAAATAGATCATATATTAGTTTGTGTCATTTGCTTATATAATAGATGATTTAGTGTATAGAGTTTAGCTTATACACGGAAGATTAAATCATCGGTTCATATAAATATAAAGATCATGTTCACAATCTAATGATGGAATTGTGCTAGTACATTTTGTATGTATTGAACGGACCAAGTAGAGATAAGTATTTTATACTGACTTAATAAAATAACTTCTCTAGCCACTAAACGTACTTATACGCTTAATCTTGTTATAAATCATTATTAGTTGTGTATATTATTTATTGTTTTGATGTATTAAAAAGCGAGATTCTTTTGTAGGTCAATTGGACAATTATGATATATATTGTCGAAGTAATAGTTAGTTGAAGGAATCCATATCTCGATCTAGAGATTGATGATACACCTTTATGAAAGTTTATAAGTTTTCATGTGTAAACCCTGCAGGTGGATTTTTGTATCTGTCACATGAAATAAGTTAAACGAAAATCTAAAAGAAATAATTAATGAATTAAATTATCAGTAATTTAATTTATTTGATTAGTATCTGAATCTTAATTAACATAAGTAGTTAAATAAGGCTTAATGGAAGAATTTCGAAATTGAACTGAGGAGTGCAGTTACAAATTTTTAGTGGAATAATTCATAATTTATTATGGTAGTATTAATTCAGATATTTCGAATTAAGTCCATAATAAGAATCCTCGTTAATTAAATATTGTGGCCTCTGTTGTGTCTGAATAATTAGGAATTAAATAGAATCATTTTTCTTTGTGGAAAAGGAAGACCCAACAGGTTTAGGAAAAGGTCTTAAACCCTAAAACCTATGACTATATAAAGAGGTCTTATTCCATAAGGAGGCTATGGTTTTACTACATGGTTTTCCAAGGAGAAATTCGCCCACACGAATTTCGCTAATTTCGGGTATTATTCGGGTCACACAGTAGAAGACTGTGGAACTGGAGGATAATCTCGTGGACAGTTTTCGCTCTTACTTGAAGGCTCTTTTCGCGATCGCGGTCACGCTTCAAGAGATAAGTATCAATTTTATGTTTGATTAAAATTTGTGACTACGTATTATTTATATTACATGCAAGTGATCCTGATTATTTGCTTCCGCTGTTTATGCCTGTTTTTCGTCGATCAGACTCTATATAAGAGTACATCTGCTTCCTTTCCCATATCATTCCCCAATTTTCCATAGAGAAAAAAAAAGCAAAGACCAAAAGGATGAGATTTTCAGTTGAAGTTATATTTGTGATGTTGGCTTTGTTGCTAACCACAACTCATGCAGAACAATGTGATAAACAAAACCATAAGCGTAAGTGTCCTAACAAGTTGTGTTGTAGCAAGTTTGGTTGGTGTGGTACTAGTTGTGACTACTGTGGATCTGGCTGCCAGAGCAACTGCCCCAAAGGCTGTGCCACCACCATGTTCGCCAATGAAACTGCCAACAATAACAAACACTTGGATGCTGGTAATTTCAACTGATCGATAAATAAAAGCTTGGTGTACAACATACTAGACCTTGTGTAGTACATACACTTACGTGTGATATGGTATAAGTTATAAAAAGAATAAAGGAATAGTATGTTATACGTGTAAAAATATGTGAGCAGGAATAAAAGTGATACACACTATGTGAGCTTCACCAGTTGAATATTGTATAAGTTCAGTGATCCCCACTACATAATAAATAATACTACTGTTATATTTTACATAACCATAATTTAGTTTTCATGATGTTATTTAATTTTAGATTTATTTATCTTCATGCAGTTTCAACTCGCAGTGAAACTATGCTGAAGGACCAAAGCCTAATCGTACTAAGTTAATAGATCTAATATCAATTATCAATGTCACTCAAATATAACTGGAAGACATGAGGAAGAACTTGCCCGAATTTTAGTAACCGGAAGACAATGTGGGTTGCTCTGATGGTAAGCACCCTCCACTTCCAACCAAGAGGTTGTGAGTTCGAGTCACCCCAAGAGCAAGGTGGGAAGTTCTTGGAGGGAAGGATGCCGAGGGTCATTTGAAAACAACCTCTCTACCCTAAGGTAGGGGTAAGGTCTGCGTACACACTACCCTCCCCAGACCCCACTAGTGGGATTATACCGGGTTGTTGTTGTTATTGTAGCATTAATTATTTTCCTTATTTCCATGTTCTAAGATAACTTTATAATATGTATGTATAATGTATAACTTTATAATATGTATGTATAATGTATAACTTTATAATATGTATGTATAATGTATATGGAATAGCTGAGAGTTAGATGAACCTTATCAGGTAAAATAATAAAAAGAAAGAAAGAAAGGGAATTACGAGATGAATGTGTCACGGCCCCAAATTCCCTCCGTAGGATATCGTGATGACACCTAGTCTCTAAGAATAGGTAAGCCTATCAATGCGGAATAACAATAGAAATATGAAATAAATAAATCTGCAATTCACACAATTACAACTCCCAAAACCCGGTAGAAATAAGTGACAAGCTTCTAAGAATTTATCCTCAATGTCTCTATATATCAGAGTCTAAAGAAAATAAGGAAGCAACATAATAAGGATAGAATGAGACTCCAGAGTCTGCGGATGCTGGCAGATATACCTCGAAGTCTCCGTACGCAGGTAGCTCACCGATGTCTGGACTGGTAGGATGTACCTGGATCTGCACAAAAAGATGTGCAGAAGCGTAGTATGAGTACACCACAGCGGTACCCAGTAAGTGCCAAGCCTAATCTCGGTAGAGTAGTGACGAGGTCATGTCAGGCCCTACTGGAATAATAAAAGACATGGTAAAATGTTTAACAACATAATAAAAATAAAATGACAATGAAAATGAATCAAGTAAGTAGTATGTCACCATTTAACTACACAGAATAATGGCAAATAATACTTCACAGAAACAAAACAGAATGTTTTTCAATTTTAAGAAAATCACAACAATAATCAAAGATAACTGCGGCCATAAATAAATATCAACAAGGGTACTCCCAAGGTACCGCCTCGTAGTCCCAATTCATAAATAAATTCACAATATCTCATTTTCTTATACCACTGCGGGAGCCTTCACATTTAATTTTAAAGAAAATATTTTTTTCCGAAATAGCATCCCGCGTTTTAGCCACCCTTATTACACACTGCATGACTTCTAGTAGTTCCCCTACTAGCCACGCGTATCAAGCCACCCTTATCTCACCGCATGCGTTTCAATACCCAGACCTTATACCACCGCATGCGTATCAATATCACAATATATTAAAATTTACACCTCAACTGCCCAAATATTTCAACTTGCCAAAATAAATCAACAATAATATTTTCCATAATAAAGAGCTCACGGCTCTTGCCAAAATTAATCAATAACAATATTTTCAATAATAAAGATTTCACGACTCCATCACAATGAGTACGAAAATCTCAAAAACATACTTAACAAAAAAAAATTATTTCACTAATTTAACACCTTGTCTAAATATCAAATTTTTAAATGTAAACTACTTAATTTTTTTTAATATTTAAATTAAGAAATTCATCCTTCAAATAATGCACATAACAAAAGAAATACGTAAAGCAATTAGCAAGAAATGGTTAGACAATTTTTAAGAATATGAAATAATCCAATGATGATGAATATAACATGATACAATGATTTAATTAATATGCAACAGTAATCTACATAATTTAAAAATATAACCTTACACATTTAGTCTGTGTACACACTCGTCACCTCGTGCACACAACTTTTAACATATTGCAATTATCACATCAATACCAATCCTAGGGGAATTTTCCCCACACAAGGTTAGATAAGTCACTTACCTCGACTTGCTCTAATGTAATCCACTAGTAGGCATTTTTCTCGATTATCCAACTCTGAATGGCGCGAATCTAGCCAAAATAATTCGATACGGTCAACAAAACTTATAGGAATCAATTTCATAAGAAAATACTACATTTTTCAATAAAATCCGAAATTAACTCAAAAATCGTCTGTGGGGACCACGACTTGGAATCCAGCGAAAGTTACGAAATATGAACGCTCATTCAAACACGAGTATAACTATACCAAAATTACTAAATTCCGATAATAATTCGGCCCTCAAATCCTCAAATTTATCAAATAGGGTTTTCGAACTTTTTCAACTTAATTCATCAATTAACTGATAAAAACAGTGATGGATTCGGGTAATCTAACCAAAATTGAGTTAAGAACACTTACCCTGATATTCTTTCTCTAAAATTCTCCCAAATATTGCCTCAATCCGAGCTCCAAATCGGTAAAAATGGAAAATGGGACAAACAGTTTGTTCCATTTTCAGAACTTAAACTCTTTGTCCAGTCATTTGCTCTACGCGATCGCATACAATCACACGCGATCGCGAAGCACAAACTTTCACTGTCCAGAAAAGACCTTACGCGATCACGGTGTCCTTCACACGATCGCGATGCACAGGATCCTCAGCCCTACGCGATCGCGGACAGCCACACGAGAGCAAATATGTGGCCCAGCCTTCTGCCTCATTCCTCTTCGCGAACGCGGTCTTAGCAACGCATTCGCATAGCACAACTTGCCAAACCTACGCGATCGCGGACTCGCCCACGTGTTTGCATAGCACAAATTTTCCAGCTGCCTAATTAAGTCTACGCGATCGCGGACCTTCTCACGCGATAGCATAGAAGGAAACGAGACACCAGATTTCAGCAACTCCAAGTCTAAAATTGATCTATTAACCGTCCGAAATTCACCCGAGGCCCCCGGGACCTCAACCAAATACACCAACAAGTCCTAAAACATCATACGAACTTAGTCGAAACCTCAAATCACAACAAAGATCGCTAAAATCACAAATCACACCCCAATTCAAGCTTAATGAAACTTAAGAATTTCCAACTTCTACATTCGATGCTGAAACCTATCAAATTAAGTCCGATTGACCTCAAATTTTGCACACAAGTCATAAATGACATAACGAAGCTATGAAAATTTTCGGAACTGGATTCCGACCCTGATATTAAAAAGTCAACTCCTCGGTCAAACTTCCAAACTTAAATGCCTATTTTAGCCATTTCAAGCCTAATTTAACTACGGGCTTCCAAATAAAATTTTGAACACACTCCTAAGTCCAAAATCACTATACGGAACTATTGGAATCATCAAAAATCTATTCCAAAGCCGTTTACACATAGGTCGATATCCAGTTAACTTTTTCAACTTAAGTTTTAAACTTTGAAACTAAGTGTTCCAATTCATTCTAAAAGCCTCACCAGACCCGAACCAATTTCTCGGGCAAGTCACATAACAGTTATAAAGTACAGAATGAGAAGTAAATGGAAAAACAGGGCTACAACTTTTAAAACGACTGGTCAGCTCGTTACAGAATGATACTATTATTATAACTTGGATACGAGCTTTACTAGTTATTAGTTATAGTAGTCCTTTCAATATTTCAAAAGTTAAAATCTAGAGTTGTAAAATAAAAACTGTAAAGTAAATAAATCAAAGACAAGTATGGAGATAAATTGATATATTATTCAACTTCAAACTGATGTATATAATGAACTGAAATCTCTTCTATTTATAGAAGAAATGAAGCAACTGTGAGGTTTTTCAGTAACAGGATGCAAAGCTTTTCATCAAGCAGCCACAAGGCTTTTGTTGAGCTGCTTGTAAGCAGTCTACATGATTTGCTCGCAATCTGCCTGTTTAATAAGAAGCTGCTGCAAGCAAGGGCAGATTTACGTTGACCCAAGCGGTGTCACGGGAGACCACTTGGTCGAAAACTTTTACTAAATATACGTATATAATAACTCAAGCGGAAATATTAGTACAAATAATGAAGAGGACACCTGTTGAAACAAATCTGTCCGGTGGCTTGTTGGTTATGCGCTACTTATTACTTGTAACGGGTCACTGATTCGAAGTCCCACAGCCCTATTAATCATGCTTTTCTAAACTTCGCACAGTTATTAATCCACTGGCGCGTAGACTAAAACAACTATTTGACCCTTTCCCAATAAATTAACACCTTAAACCTTTCGGACATAGGATTAGTGGATAATATTTAAAATCCTAAGACTATTATAAAACAATAAAAGTAGAAGAAGAGTATTGCAAATATAATTCTTGATTTTGGGATCAATTAAAACAGATCACTCTATTTACAGGGAAATGGTGACTTAGCAATCAAGTAAAATCTCTCTAAAATATAGATATTCACATTAAATAAAACTTTATTTATAAAACTACCACTTGAATGTCTATTCAACGGATGGAAAAAATTCTAGATAAGGAAAAACAGTACAACGCGTATTAACTCCCCCTCATGAGAGTATCAATTTACATTCTCGAGCCTTCGCATTCCAATCTTGTGCACCATCTTCAAAATATCGTTGGTAGAGATTTGATAAACAAATCAACCATATTAACTTGAATGAATATGTTGCACCTTGAAATCATCATTCTTGATAGAGATGTAATGTCTTCATAAACTGTCGTGGAATGGCCTTTTCAATATCTCCATAGAGGTAACAAATTCTCGCTATCACATTATCATGCTTATAGTTATACTAAGATATATTTGTGCATAAATTGCACTGAGGATGTGGTACTTCAAGATCAAGAATTGTATATGCTTCAAGCAATTGAAATCCTTCAGGGATTATCATATAAGTATAGTCAAATACGCTATATAAATAGACTTTAGATTTATATCAAGTTTTCATGTCATGCCGACATATAAAATACATGAAAGTGATTGCACACACCTATTGACTTTATACTTTCGAGTGTTTGAATTACATTGTCGAGCCTTTGCATTCCAATCTTGTGCACCATCTTCAAAATATCGTTGGTAGAGATTTGATAAACAAATCAACCATATTAACTTGAATGAATATGTTTCACCTTGAAATCATCATTCTTGATAGAGATGTAATGTCTTCATAAACTGTCGTGGAATGGCCTTTTCAATATCTCCATAGAGGTAAATAATTCTCGCTATCACATTATCATGCTTATAGTTATACCAAGATACATTTGTGCATAAATTACACTGAGGATGTGGTACTTCAAGATCAAGAATTGTATATGCTTCAAGCAATTGAAATCCTTCAGGGATTATCATATAAGTATAGTCAAATATGCCATATAAATAGACTTTAGATTTATATAAAGTTTTCATGTCATGCTGACATATAAAATACATGAAAGTGATTGCACACACCTATTGACTTTATACTTTCGAGTGTTTGAATTACATTCTCGAGCCTTCGCATTCTAATCTTGTGCACCATCTTCGAAATATCGTTGGTAGAGATTTGATAAACAAATCAACCATATTAACTTGAATGAATATGTTGCACCTTGAAATCATCATTCTTGTTAGAGATGTAATGTCTTCATAAACTGTCGTGGAATGGCCTTTTCAATATCTCCATAGAGGTAAAAAATTCTCGCTATCACATTATCATGCTTATAGTTATACCAAGATACATTTGTGCATAAATTGCACTGAGGATATGGTACTTCAAGATCAAGAATTGTATATACTTCAAGCAATTGAAATCCTTCAAGGGATTATCATATAAATATAGTCAAATACGCCATATAAATAGACTTAGATTTATATCAAGTTTTCATGTCATGCTGACATGTAAAATACATGAAAGTGATTGCACACACCTATTGACTTTATACTTTCGAGTGTTTGAATTATATATCCAAAACTACATTTCTTTCATATGAAACCAAATTCTACTTGAATTGTTTCTCTAGACTTAAGATCCTCATATATATTTAGTGCTATTATAGATGTCATCAACAAATATTTTATATCGGTTCCAACCTCCTTATTTTTCATAAAGACATAACATAGAAATCTCTTCATTCATATATTCAGGTAAGAATTCTTATTGCAGAGAAAAGTAGAGAGAGAATTCTTATTGCAGAGAAATGTAGAGAGAGAGTAGTGCTACGTCTTATGTAATTTCGCCTAAGTATTCTCTACCGATCGTGAGTACTTCGGGTGTCGTAATTCTCTCTCGAGAAACTACTACAATTTACTAGACGTATTCTTTCGAACTACGCTAACTGACACTAATTCGCTGCTCACTACGATCGCACCAAGGTTTCGTTATCCCTTATCTCACATTTAAACCCTCTGTATTGATCTCTCACATACGTTAGGAGTGATGTTGTTCAACAACTACCTAAATTGGTACTCTCTCTCGAGCAATATACATACTAAATAGGCATAGTTAAATAATGGTCATTCAATCAACAACAATAAACACGTAGTTGAACAAGTAGAGAAATCCAACGGCTCAATTATATAAAAACATAACAAGAATTTATCCTACAAAATGTTCTATCAAAACTCTAGATAATAAATTAGCTATTCGTAATAGTATGCAAAATTACAATACTAGAATCCATAACCAATAATGAAATTAGGAAGAAGGAAGTGAAAAACTCATAGAAGAAATCTTTGCCTTGCTCCTGGTGTGTTATTGCCTCCTTAGATCGAAATCTCATCTCCAAAAATGTCCTTTTTTGTTGAATCTGCCCTAAAAATGAATCTCCCCCATTCAGACATGTTTAGAGAATATTTATAGGCTAGGGTTGAAGTCCTTAAGTCCAAATTCGGGTCGGAGTCTTTTAACCCGCGACTTTTAATTACCTAGTTATAGACCTCGCGAAGCGTGGTCTGTAGCGCGATCAAGCTGGCTATAGACCTCGCGAAGCCAGGTCTATAGCGCGGTTAATCTGGCTATAGACCTGGCGAAGCATGGTCTATAGCGCGGTCAACCTGGCTATAGACCTCGTAAAGCCTCGTTTGTAGCACGGTTTGGGTACTTGTCATTTTTGTACTCTTTTCTTGCATTTTCGTCCTCTTTTTGTGCAATATTCACTCGTCTTTGTCTTCCGATGCTCCTACACATAAAACAACATAATTTAGCTCAAACGTCGCACAATTAACCACTAAACTAAAAACATGTAAGGCGAGTAATGTACTAAAAGTATAGCATTTTGACCTAACATCAGTCACATCATAAAATAAATTTTTAGAATTGAGTTACACTCAAGGGTTCATATTTTCACACAATTCGTACGTGTATTCATTCTTCAAATTTTCACTGTTGTTGCCGGTGTTAGTAGTAAAACCGCAACATTGAGCTAGCAAAAATCTTACTGAATTAACAACAACTCCATAATCACAAAAACAAGAACCAAAAATCTTTTTTTTTGTACACCATATTTAGCGGGTCCGCAAGGATGGCATTGAAATGGAGGGGATTTATAGTCTTATTTATAGGATGTCATGTTCGAATTGTGTCAAATTTAATTTGAATCCAAAAGTTGCTAGCTATGTGACTTCATCTTAACAAAGTTTGTGTTCGACGACTATATAGCTGGCAAGATGGCTTTATTATTACGTTACTACTACTATATGGCTTCTCCACTCCAACACCATGTCGAGTTTGCTACAACTTTCTAATTATAGGGCCTTGCGAGTATTTCGTTAAGGTTCACACAAAAGGTAAATTCAAAGTTTCTTTAATACTAGCTGAATTTTTATAACTTGATTCACTAAACTTGAGAAAATAGCATTTGATCAAAATATAGTATATCTCTAAAACCTTGTATCTTATGCAAATCTTCGATATAATGAGGTCGATAAAACCATTTCTGCATGATGAAATATATTGAAATCGAAATACATAGATCTATTAGTAATATTTTAGAAATAGTTAAAGGGGTTCTCTGTTATTTTCCGCCCTTAATGTTATGTCCTTTTGTTAGCTAAAGTATAGTTCACAGATGTAATACCAGATCACGTAACGTAAGCTTTAGTTTAAAATACGTTAGGGGCAGCCCAACGAGTTTTGTGGCCTAAAGCCAAATTTTACGAGGAGCCTTAACTTTTTTTAAAAATAAATTATTTATTTATTTGAAGTCTATTTTTCTTGCGTTTCTTAGATACAAAGTAATTAATAATTATAATCAATAGCTCCTAATAAGTCTTTCTTAATTGACAATATAGCTAATCCATTTAATCTTTCTTGAGACATTGTCGATCTTAGTAAAATTTTATCAATTTTAATTTTGAAAACTTCTTTCCGCTGAAGCGATGGTAACAAGAGGTATTATCATTATTCCATAAGAAATATAGGCATTGGAAAAAGAATCAAATCTTTTTATTTGACCGAGTGTTTCAATTTAATTGTTATCTTCTAATTGTACTATTTTTCGTAATACTTTTAATTCCGAAAATAAATCTAAACCATCAATATCGAATTGATTATTATGATTTAAGAAACATTCAAGATTAAGGCAATATTTTTGTAAATTTTTATCATCTAGTGATCTTAATTTTTACCGCTAAATGAAAAACCAAAAATATTTTCATATGCTTTGAATTGTTCAAATCTATTTTGAAGTGAAAAAACTAGCCTTGTCTACTATGTATAAAGTAATCAACTCCAAAAGACTCTTCGAAAGATTTTAAAATTTTATTATTAATATTTTCATCAAATTGTACTTCCTATATATCATACGTTTCTTACAAAATTCAGGTTCGATATTCATTTCAAGTGCAATTTTCTTGGCAGAAATCATAGCAGTTGCAAATCCTTCTTCTCTATACTTGTTAAAGAAAGAAATCAATTTTTTTCACTTTACAGAACTTATTTTAAAACTTATACCTAGCATATTAAATGTAATAAAAAATGGGGCTCCTACAAATGTGAGGGGCAGTTACTTTACTTGATTTATAGAAGGTCCGTCACTCAAATACGTGGCATAATTTTTTGCTGTACTCTAATTTTGTGTCCATATTATAATCATGAAGGTTTCTTTCAGCAGACTATTTTTCTGTACAATTTAAGCGTGACGACAAATAATAAACCAACAAGACAAGCACGATAATTATTGCAAGAACCATGTACCCCATTTAACCAAACATCACTTAAATATTCCTTTTGTGTTGAAACTATATGCATGCGATCATCAGAAAAGAGAATGAAAATACATAAAAGTACAGAAGTTGGTGACAAGATGATAGTGAAGCGCCGCTGGTATTAAAGCCCAGTCGAATGATGGATATATTTATATTGGCTTTAATAAGATTGAGAAATTCCTCATCAACATAAAAGAAAATAATAATAAGAACAGCTCTAATCGTTGGACATTTTTAAGTGTTGTTTAAGCAACAACAGTAGATATCACATAGAAAACACAAGGAGGACAACTATTACATAGATAGTGTTCAAGACTTGACACTAACTTTTTTATTCTAAAATTACACCTTATTTTAAACACACAAACACCACATATTATACCTTATTCTTTTCGTCATACAAGTATAGTAAGTTCATTAGTTGGAAGCACCATTATTCTTGTGTTCATTTTTATCGTTTTCACCTTCAGTACCAGTGGTGCTGGTGGCGTAGCGGCGGCATTGGCTCTGGCAACCAAATCCACAGTAAGCACGAGTCGTGCCACAGAACCCATACTGGCTGCAGCACAGTCCATTGGCACACACACGCCCTCTAGCTTGACTTCCACATTGTTGTGCACTCGTTGTGGTTAGCAACAAGGCCAAAATCATGAGAATAAGCACATTAAACTTCATTGTTTTTCCTTCTTTTTATGCTTCTTTCTTTCTTGGTTTTTCTTCTTTGGGATATATGTTGAGCAATTGCTTATGGATGGAAGTGAATTAGGATCATTGCATATATAGTGGTATTTATAGTGAGTAATGTTACTAATTATGACAAATTTGGATTCAAGAATTGCTAGCTATATGACTTCATGTGGACAGATTTATGTTCGAGAATAGCTGGCTACATGACTTCATATTAATGGATAAAGTTTCTTGTCCTAATCATCTTGTGTCAGCATGGAACCACTTTGTCAAGTTTTTTAATTTAAATTGAAGAACATAGTTTCTTATTGTTCTCATATTTAGATAGTAGCTACAATTCAATGAAATAAGATGGTATCTTGAGAAAAGGACAATCGAGATTTTATATTTTTATGGGGGTTCATTGATCTAAAGGGATGTAGTAAAAAATATTGAGAAGGAAAAAGTATGAAGTAATATGCATTTTTCTGTCAACATGTAGAGTACGCTTAAATATGAATGACGTTTTATTTCCTTAAATTTAAAAGTAGGTCAATCTCATTTATAATAAGTTCAGTACTTACCAATTTAACTATTAGAATTTTTATAGTAGTGTTTACCGGAAAAATCGGATAATGTTAGATTTTGTGTATGGTTCTAAGAATATGCGATACAATTCGATATAAATCGTGTAGAGAAATAGAGATATGTATATTCTTGACTTTGAAAATGCTAATAGTGGGCAATAAGAATGAATGAGATAAAATAAAGCAAACACAAAAGGATATCTTTCAATCTCAGAAGTGATTTTTTGTCTATGTCCTTTAGCTTACAAGGATTCCCCCTTTTATAGAAGAGGGTCATTACAAAAAACAATAAAATAAAACATATAGTGGAAGGCCCATGATGACTTGTCTCTTCCTTGATTCCCGCCAAGATTCTCTCTCTTGGTGCGGTCGCAACGTCTCTTGTCTGTGAGCTCGATACTGGCTCGAACTCGTTAATGGGTCGGGCCCTTCGGTCTTGGCTCGAGTTCGACCTTCGAGATGGGCTCGATACTGGCTCGAACTCGTTACTGGGTCGCGCATTTCCGACCTCGAAGCAGTGCCTTGTGGATCGATTCGGTCATGGGCTCGATAGGATTATCGAGCCGACTCCTCGAGTGACCTTCGGGCTCGAGGCTCATTAGTACTGACTTCGGAGCTCACTCCCAAAATTTCATTCCGACGTTTTAACACTCGAACTCGATCGAACGTAGGAAGGCCGAATTCTATTTCGACCGTATACAGATAGTCCCCTCGTTTCTCACGAAAGATGCGGTGAGAATCGGTGTGATTTTTGGTGGTTCGATCGGGTCATAAGCCGACGTTTTCACAGGGATCGATTATGACGTATGTGATAGTTGTCCTATCGATTCAGCCTTTCAAGGTATTTAATGCTTGTCATATGGCGGTCGGCCACCTGTGATATTGAACCGTCATGATGCGAGCCTATAAATAGCTCTTCCATCTATTATTTACTTCTTTCACGTGTTCACTCCCCCAAATTTTCTCATCTTTTCTTCCTTTCTTGTTGCTACCAGAGTTTTGGTGTCGTCAATTTTTCACTTTCCTTTGTCTTTCTTCCTCCCATATCAATGGCTAAGACTTCGAAAACTGTGCCTCAGAAGGAGAAAGCTTCTTCTTCACGGCCGTCCGGCGATAAGGCGCCGGTGGAGTCGTCCACCTATGACTATATTCCAGGCCCGTGTACTCTAAAGATCGATTTTAAGGTTGAGAATCCTTCATCCGTCCCGTGTCGATGCGAGCACGCGTCGATGTATATGTGCTCTATAACGGAGGGTCATCTCGAGGCCGTTAGAAAAGACTGCAACTGGGGTTCCGAGGTTGTGTTGCGAATTCCATCCCCCGAAAAGAGTATCGTCACCCATGTGGAGGGGTTTTTTAAGTGTTTACACTTATCCCTTCACATTGGGTCTGGTCGACCCGGTGATCATCGAGTTTTGCAAGAGATATCAGGTCACCCTTGGTCAGATTCATCCCTCTCTCTGGCGTATAGTAATCCTACTTCGCTTCTTCTCCACCAAAGCTGGGGGGCTAGAGTTTTCCCTGAATCACCTCATACGGTTGTATCGGCCTCAAATCTTTCGAGGATTAATCAGACTTCATCGTCGGGCATCGAAGGCTTTGATATCGAGCATCGACGAAGACAAGGATCGGGGTTGGATGGGGCGTTACATTCGGGTGAGGACCCGTGACCTTATTCCGGAAGAGAAGATGTCGTTCCCTGAGGAATGGAATTTTGACCGTAAGTTGTTCTCATAAATTTATTTATTTTTTTATGTTTCTTCCCGATATACAGCTGCCCCTTGGATGCCATAAGTGGTGCCCGACCTCGAGGATTGGGTTCAGAAGTTAGCCTCGACTTCCTTTTATGCCGAACGCGCTTGGCGTAATTTGGCTAAAGGCAGATGGGAAGTCAAGAACCATGGTAAGGTTTTATTTCTCGTTTCCTTCAAAGCGCTCTTTGTGCTCCATTCGTTACCGATTTCCTTTCATGCAGGCGTAATCAAGGATGCCGTTTTGAGGCCTTCGAGTGGTGAAGAAGGAATCAAGTCGCCGATCCCGAAACCGGGGAAAGACAAGAAGCGCAAAGCTGCCTCTCGATCAGAGGGCCCCAAGCCAGAAACTCAAAGGGTGAGGAGGAAGGAAATTGCCCTTTTGATTGACTCGGTCCAACAACTGAGAGAAGAAGAAGAAGAAGAAGAAGAAGAAGAAGAAGAAGAAGAAGAAGAAGAAGAAGAAGAAGAAGAAGAAGAGGAAGAAGGAGGTGCCCCGGCCTTGGTGTCCCGATCTGCAAAGAGCTATCGAGGTCACCGAAGCTCCTGAACCGATGGCAGCTATACCGGTCAGGGTTGACTTAGGGATCCCGAGTCTTGATCGGAACGCCCCGAGTGATTCACTCGGGACTATGACAGTAGGTTATGCGCCTTCTCTTCCCACCTTTTCTGAGGAGGCGTTAAAGGAAGCTTGAGAATCGAAGACCCCCAATATGGGCGGAGGCTCTAGTGTAGGGGATCCCTTTTGGGATTGCTTTACCAGAATCGGTGATGCATCCGATATCGAGGATGCTTCTCTTCTACTAGAAGAGGCCCAACGTTTCATTACTCGGGTAATGATTTTACTATACTTGGTTTCTTTGTTCTTTTTCGAATTTGACTCGTGTTCTTTCCCTACTGTGCAGGCCATTAGTAGATTTCGGGTTGACCTTTGCCAGTGTGAGGTCGAGCTTCAGAAGGTCTCGGGGGAGAGAGACGCCTTGCGACTTCTTTGCAGCCAAAAGGACGAGGCTATAAAGGACCTCCAAGCGGATTTGGCTAAGGCTCGTGAAGAAGAGGCTGAACTTGACAAGCAGGTGAGCCTCGTTCTGTTAAAGTATGGGTTTGACTCGACTATGGAAGTTAACCCTTCAATGTCTCAGCTAAAGCAAAAGGTTGAAATGATCGGGTCACTTTGGGAGGAAGTCGATCAAATCAAAGCCGAATGTAATCGGTGGAAGGAGACTATCGCTCGCCTGGATGCGGAAAAGAGACCATTTTGACCAACTTATTATCGGCTGATGTCCAGCTTCGAAACGTTAAGCAAAAGAGTTTGGCTCAAGCTAAGAGGGTCGAGGAGCTTGAAGCCCAGCTTGCTGAGGCCAAGAACAATGTTGAGTCGTCGAAAATCTTGGCGGATAAGTCCATTGCCGTGTATCGGGCTGATGTCGAGGCTGCTCAGATGGAGGCACGAGAGGCGGCGGATACTGCCGACACCCGAGCACATTAGATTGCTGAACTTGCCAAATGTAGGTCTCGGAGGGAGACCCTCGAGAAGATACATGTTCGGGGTTTCGACCTTACTGAAGAAAAAAAAAGTCTAAAGAGCTCGAAGCTGAAGCTGAAGCCTTGGCTTCTGATGGCGATGATGATGACGATGACGGTAGCAGGAGCGGATCTGAGGGTGATCAGGAAGCTTAGTTCATAGTTATGTTTGTAATCATGTAGAAATTTTTGTATATAGACAACTTTGGCCGATTTGTGAAGACTTTATGCGTGCCTTTACAAATGTTTTCACAAGGATCTTAACAATTCTATCAAATTTGGACTTTGTAGTCTATATTATTGATTTGTTCGAAGTGACGTAGACCTTGGGCTTACTAGTTGAGTTAGTTTGAAGAAATATAATCTGTAGGCATAATAGTTGAGTGAGTGCTTTGCTTAAATTCGAAGTGAAAGTAGCCCGTAGGCTTTATTCGTCGAATGAATGGTTCGAACTCGAAGTAATGTAGCTCGTAGGCTTAGCAGTCGAGTGGATGATTCAAACTCTATGCAATTTAGTCCGTAGGCGCAATGGTTGAAGTAGCCCGTAGGCTTAGTGGTCGAGTGAGTGCTTGCTCGAACTCGAAATAAAAAGTAGCCTGCAGGCTTATAAGTCGAGTGAATGATTCGAACTCGATGCAATGTAGCCCGTAGGCGTAATGGTCGAAGTAGCCCGTAGGCTTAGTGGTCGAGTGAGTGCTTGCTCGAACTCGAAATAAAAAGTAGCCTGCAGGCTTATAAGTCGAGTGAATGATTCGAACTCGATGCAATGTAGCCCGTAGGCGTAATGGTCGAAGTAGCCCGTAGGCTTAGTGGTCGAGTGAGTGCTTGCTCGAACTCGAAATAAAAAGTAGCCTGCAGGCTTATAAGTCGAGTGAATGATTCGAACTCGATGCAATGTAGCCCGTAGGCGTAATGGTCGAAGTAGCCCGTAGGCTTAGTTGTCGAGTGAATGATCCAAACTCGATGCAATGTAGCCCGTAGGCGCAATGGTCGAAGTAGCTCGTAGGCTTAGTGATCGAGTGAGTGCTTGCTCGAACTCGAAATTAAAAGTAGCCCGTAGGCTTATAAGTCGAGTGAATGATTCGAACTCGATGCAATGTAGCCCGTAGGCATAATTAGTCAAATTTAACTTTATTCGGTTTGCATAATAAATCTTCAAATAGAGGAATTTTCCTTGGATATAAGATGCCGATAAAGAAGAGAATTTTCTTCGCACGTTATTACACGTTTTCATGCTTCGCGCCTGGGTTTGGGCCAATTTACATGAGCATGGTTCGTTTCGACCATTTGGCTCTTACAATGTTTCCTATTGGAACCCTGTTGTTGTGAAATGACTCTCTTGCATCTGAACTCGATGTATTTGAGGGCCTAATGCCCCCTCAGTATTCGAGGTCGATTGTAAAGAGGCCTCGGATATTGTTGCAAGTGCAGCACGATCAATGGTTGCCTCATTAAAAACCTTGCCGAAAAACCGATTTGGGATAAAACCGGTCTAAGGAAAAAAGAATGCAACGTAAGCTTTCAAGCGAAAGATCCATCTTAGCCCTCGTTCGGACTTCTGCAGGGTTCAGTTTTGAAATGTAAATGAATATGGAAAGGTCGTACCTTAGCAATAGTACCGTTTTAAATGTGATACATTCCAGCTGCTTGATAGGTGTTTGCCGTTTATAATGCCAAGCCTGTACGATCCCTTTCCGATGTTCTCGAGCACCTGATATGGTCCTTCCCAATTCGGTCCTAGTTTTCCTTCGTTCAGATTTCAGGTATTGATGGTAACTTTTCTTAACACTAAGTCCCCAGGATTGAAATGGCGGAGCTTGGTTCTTCGATTATAATATCTTTTGATTCGCTGCTTTTGGGCGGCCAATTGGACGAGAGCAGCTTCTCGTCTTTTGTCCGATA
>AWOL01S0006642.1:40526-48274 GCA_000715115.1 Nicotiana otophora | reverse complement strand
CTAATGATACAAGCCCCTCTATTATATATTGTCTTCTGTCAATTCAAACGAGACTTATAGATAGAGGGAATCATGGAGTGTGTGCCGAGTGAACGTGAGGGGTTGAGGGTGAGAGACGTGAGTGTGTGGGAAGTATAAGGAAGTTAGTTAGATCAGATAGGAAGAAATCTCTTTTTTTTGTGTGAAATGAAGAAAAAGAGAAATTAAAAATAAATAGCTAAAAATATTAGCCAACTAATTTTAGACTTATATATTATAGATATAAGAAAATTAAATGTTTACACTATAGTTTATATTTCAGATGTGTGTGAATTTTGATTTCTGTTAATTAGAATTTTAATAAGTAAACTATATATATATATATTTATATTGTTTATTTATTGTTTATTAGAAATATAATTTATACTCTAAGACTGTGATTATATTTTGTAGTTTTCTTCTTAGTAAAACCTATTAAGAGTAAGATAAAAGTTTAAAATATTATTATTAGACCTAAAAGAAATATTTACACTAAAATAGTATAGAATTTGGGTGCGGTCAAAAATTAGGTGTTCACACTTATGAATTTAAATCTAATTTAAATTTATATGCTTACATACATTTGATCAGGCAGAATACAATGAACTGGTTCTGTAAATCTATCGATTTTTAAACGTGTAAATAAATGATACGCATATGTTCGTATAAAGATAGATCAAATGTGCACAAGCAAGATCTATTTCCAAGCAGTCCAAATTAAATCAAGTCAGGAATTTTGCAGTCCCACCATATTTTGCAGAAAACTAGTTCCTAGCAGAGGTGGAACACATTTTGTTAGGATTATTTCGGATAATATATACACTAAATTGGCTGAACTTGGTAACCAAAATGCCCTAAGTGGCACCTCTATGATATGTAATATTAATGGTTCTTAGTAGTACTAATATTAGTATTCCAGTTTCTCAAAAAAACAATTAAAAAAAAATCTATTTCTTCTTTTGAAGAGCAGTAATTTGGCAAATTAAACACTTTTTACTATATAAGAATCGGTTGACGAGAAATTGAGAGTTCGTTTGAGAGGAGGAAGAGGAGGAGGGTGCTTTGGTGGCGTCAATATACTTATGATCCTTCTTAACATGGAGGGTCTTGCATCCACTTACGAGGAAGTTATTAATAACAAACTAAAAAGTAGGGAAATGATCTTCGTCTCATCATTATCTATATATTAAAAGGCAAATTTAGAATTTTAAATTTATAGGTTGGGTTCAAAATTTATTATTCATATATATTAAGGAAATGGCTGAATACAAATACTAGCTTTAAATCAAAGTTATTAAATTTTACCGAATTCATAACCTCTATTGTGGCATCTAGGGTTGGCCATTTAAGCCTGAACCCACTCAACCCGCCCAATCTGTCCAAGGTTGGGCCGCTCATTGTCTCGCCTATTGCTGAACTCAGTCCATCAAAAGTTAAGTTGATTTTTAGCACAAATTAATTCATGAATAACTCTACTAAAGTATCTCTAAAATAATTTTTTTCTGTTTGATATGTTTGTTGAACTCAACCTATCTTAGCCCATCTAAAGTTGGTTGTATTTTAGCACAAATAGATCCATGAATAACATTATTGAAGTATCTCTAAAATAATTCTTTTTTGTTCGATATGTTATATATGATCATAACAAAAGAAAAAAGTCTTATTTGGTAATTAAATAATTCATAGCAAACAAGACACATTAGTTAAAGTTTGGTAAGAGTTGGACGGATTGTGCTATTATCCAAATTTTAGCCGATCTTGACTCAACTCATCTCAGCCCAAGTAACTTTTAGACAAGTCATTGACCTGTCCGTTTATCGACTCAACCCATTTTAACCATCCAATCCGTTCATTTGCCACCCCTAGTAGCGTGGTCAATTTGATATGGATCTCAATCCCCTTTCATTATATATGAATCTCTCGTGATTTTGTTAGGCGTTTGGTACCACTGATTCTTCTTCTTTTTTTTTTTGATAATATTTTTTAACGTCAATTATTTCCTAAAAAATGCTTTTAGCATTTTGTTAACAAGTGAAAAATATTGTTCGAGAGATCGTGTCGTAGAGATTGATAATAATATTAGTAAATTAATAGTGTTTTGATGAAATTTCTCAGTTTTAGAATCTATATATAATTATAAAGCAGGGGTTTTGAAATGCGACGTGGCATATGTCATTGCACAAGAATTACATTTATCTAATTTCTTAAAATTTTAAGATTTCATTTCTATTTTAGGGTTCAATTACACGAAAAGGCACTATTCTAATCAAAAGAGAAATAATTGTTACTGGAGAATCCAACTGTCACTAACAAAAGCCACAAGGGACGGCAAGTCGGTCTCGTGGGCTGCGGTCCGGGCCTAAATTAAATGGGCTAAATGGTCTTTTTGTAGGAACCGGCCTGGGACCAGGCCCACGAGTTGATGGTCCCGGGCTAAACAAGTCGGGCCCGCTGGCTAAGTGGGCCCAACGGTTAAGTAGTGATTTTTAAAAAAATAATTAAATAGAAATTAGAGACAAAAAGATGTTAAACAAATATCAAAGGTAATGCTTTGTAAATTTATTATAGAACGGTGATCTAATTTTTTAATTCAAATTTAAAGACAAAAATATTATAAAAAGATATTCAAAGCAATGCCTTGTAATTTTATTCTAGCAATAACAAATATGGCAATATCTTTCTTAGTCTTCCTCCCCCCTATGGAATGAGCATAACAAGGTGCTAATACCACCATTGAGAAGAAAAAGGAACTAATAAAGATGTGCCAAAATACAAGTTACATAATAACTAATTTTTGTTCATATAAGTTACATGCTATCTCTTACAAACTTCATAAATCCTTCAAGGTTCGGAGGAAGTTCCGTTGGTGGTGACGAAAAAGTAACTTGGTCATTGCCGCTTCCATTGTCGGGCGAAGTAACATCCTCAGCAAGTTCGGCTAGCATGTCTTCGTAAGCTTGATAGATTGATATTGATTTTATAAGAAAATGAAAGAATAGGGGATATTTATAGTTGAAAATAGGAAAAAAGTATAATTATAAAAAGTTTGGGGTTAAAACTAAGTTGGGGGAGAATGGGATTAAATGGCTATTTTTTGAAGCCCAACGGTTCTTTTTTTAAATAGTCAAACGGCTAGTTTTTAAAAAAAAAAATCCGTTGGGCCCGTTGAACCCGTCAAGGGACCGATTCGGGCCTTTGGCGGGCCAACGGGCCAGTTTCTAACAGTTCCTAGGCAAGAACCGACCAACAAAATCGGCCCAAGCCCACCTCTAGCGGTCCTGCATGATACCGGTTCACTTAGCCCACGAGCTAGGGCCGGTCCCGGCCCAGACCGGCCCACTTGCCGCGTTATCAATCGACTGCGCATCTTTACACTATTACGTTGCCCACTTTGAGAGACGACTTAATTAACCTAAAATGGGCAATTAAATCATCTTCAACTCATAAATTCCATTCTTATATGGTTTTAGACATATCCCCTAAATTTGTGGGAACTAAACATTTATTGATTACTCGTAACTTTTGAATTTTTTTTTTTGTGTCTTTTTTACAGATATTCACTTTTGGGATTGCGTTACCAAGCTGGAGCAGTAATATGATTCATAATTGTGAAGGAAAATTACTTCTAGCCATACGTGTAAGAAGTCTTTTTTTTCTTTTATTGAAAACTAATTTTTCTTAGAAGAGTTTTTGGACATATCAAACACAAATGTATGATCATTTTTTTCCAATTAATCAGGACAGCACAACATCAACTTATGATAGGCGGAAGAAGAATGGAAGGGGGGAAATGGAAAGAAAGACAACTCGACCTGTAAGCGTTTGGGCCTACGTTAGACTATTGTGATTTCATCATTCTTAATAGGAATTTTTACTTTCCTATATACTATTTGAAATTGTATTATCCTCCCTATTTAAGTTTTAACTTAATTACATATTCATTTACAATTTATCAATTATATACACTTTAGGAATTAAGTGAATATCCATTTATATTAGGAATTGAATAAAGAATCAATTGTTTCCCATCTTTATTCTCTCTCTCTCCGTCACTCTCTGTCTCTCAATCTCTCATTCTCTGTTCTTTCCTCCAATTTTTCTTCCTCTGATGTCCTCTATTTTTTATCCTTTCATGTTGTATATGCTTTTAATGGAATTCATCAATGGATTTCAATAGTTTTACTATAGAGTTTTAACTTAGCAATTTCCTTTCATGTTGCACAATTGGTGTTCAAATTAAAATTGTCAATCAATAAATTTTGAAGGTGTTTGACTCTTCACCATTGACAGCCATTAAGTTTTGAAGCTTTAAATTCGAATTTTGATTTTCAAAAATCATTATTTGTTTGGATTGGGTGTTGTTGCAAATAATTGGAAATATTGTTTGGATTTTATATCTCAATTTTAAGGCTGTTTGGTGAAGATTAGACTTGATTTTGGCTGAATTTCAGATTGAAACTCGAAGAAGAAGAAGAAGAAGAAGAAGAAGAAGAAGAAGAAGAAGACATGACATACCATATACTTACGAAATTGTAGTAAAGTTGTAGTATAATTGTATTTAAATTGTATTATGTTATAGTTATATATATATATATATTTTTTTTTTTATTTGAATATTGTATGAAAGTTAAAAATTAGTTGTATAATATATGAATCGGTGTATAAAATTTGTATTAAAGTTATCAATACAAATTTTTTACATAAAGTTATTGATATATATCTAAATTATATTAAGAGAGAAAATTTTGATTGGAATTTTAGAGAGGAAGAAACACATACCACATACAAAATATATACAAATCAGATACAAAATATACATAAAGACATATTGTCATGACCCGAAATTCTCACTTTCGGACCGTGATAGCGCCTAACATTTCACTTGCTAGGCAAGCCAACGTTAGAATAATATTATTTATTTTTAAAATAATTTTAAATTTATTAACAACAAGGAAGCAAATACGGAAGCAATTTTGAAATAATCCATAATAACAACGGTGTCTAAATACCATCCCAGAATTGGTGTCACGAGTGCATGAGCTTCTAGAATAAATACAAATAAAGGTTTGAATAAAATAAAGCTATCTGGAAATAAACACACAGCTAAAGTACAATAGACGGGGACTTCAGAACTGCGGACGCCATGCAGTTATACCTCAAGTCTCCACTGGTAGCTGAAATCCGAGCAAATCTATGGTACGCCGCTGGGACTGACTCCAAAATCTGTACAAGAAGTGTAGAGTGTAGTATCAGTACAACCGACCACATGTACTAGTAAGTCTTGAGCCTAACCTCGACGAAGTAGTGACGACGCTAAGGTGATTCACTTACATTAACCTGTACGCAATATTAATAATAACAACAATTAATATAAATAAATCAGATAACTCATTTATAATAATTGAAACCAACCCAGCAGTCATAAATTCATTATTATTTCAACCAATTCTATTGCAGCATGCAACCCGCTCTCACAATATATCAACATTTAGTTCTGTTGCGGCGTCAAACCCGCTCCTCCAACATATTCATTTTAATCAAGTCTGTTGCGGCGTGCAACCGATCCTCCAATATTAACTTTTTAACAAGTCTGTTGCGGCGTGCAACCCGATCCTCCAATATTGACTTTTAATAAGTCTGTTGCGGCGTGCAACTCGAACCTCCAATATATTTATTATAATTAATCATGTTGCGGCGTGCAATCCGCTCCTCTAATATTTTTATTTACCGATTCTTATAGAAGAAATTTTCCCAATAAATGTAACAATTAATATAAAATTACAAGACAACAAGCATACAATAATTATGATTTAATTATGAAGCAAACAATGACAAATAGCAAATTATTATGGAAATCAGGGAGCAAATAGGCAGTTTAATATATATTATGCTAAATGTCAAATAACAATTAAGGCACATAATTCAAATAGCATGTAACAATTAATGCAGGAATTCAAGAATTTATATTTGCAAAGAATAAGAGAGAAACAATTATTATAATAATTAATTTATGATTAAAAATAATTTGTGATTTTTCAAGTAAGCAGACAAACAATTAATTTGACGACGTATAGACACTCCTCACCTCGCCTATACGCCGTTACATGCAATTCACATAACAAACAATTTAAGGGTTCTATTCCCTCAAGTCAAGGTTAACCCCAACACTTACCTCGCTTTGAAAATTCCAATCAATTATTCAATCACAGCTTTTCCTTTTAAATTTGCCTCTGAAAGCTTCAAATCTATTCACAAACAATTTAATATATTCAATACTAATCATAGGAATTAATTCCATGTGAATGTACAAATTTTTCGGATAAAAATTCGAACTTCATTAAAATATTCGGTAGTGGGACTCACGTCTCAAATCCCTAAAAAACTCACGAAATCCGAACACCTGTTCCGATATGAGTTCAACCATACCAAATTTGTCTAATTCCGATATCAAATGGACCTTTAAATCTTAATTTTTTGTTTTTGGAAAGTTTTCAAAAATTTCAATTTCTTCCATCTAAATTCGAAATAAATGATGAATATAGACATGGATTTGTGAAATACAATCACTATATGATAAAGAACACTTACCCAGTCCGAAATCGTGAAAATATCCTTTGAAATCGCCCCTAAGCCGAGTTATAATTGAGGGTTTGTTAAAAATGGGAAAAATCCCGTTTTTGGTTCTATTTTAAGTCACATGGGGTCAGGCCTTCTTCGCGTTCGCGAAGGGCCTGTCGCGTTCGTGATGAGTAGCAGCCCGTGCCTTTCGAGTTCGCGAGTCCTCCTTCGCGTTCGTGAAGGTTCCCCCCTGGCCTTCGCGTTCGCGAGGCATAGCTCGCGTTCGCGCTGAAGAAATGATCGATCCTCCCCCAGGTGCGCCTAACACTACGCGTTCGCGAGGAGATGGTCACGTTCGCGAAGGGTAATGCCCCCATCGCTTTGCGTTTGTGACCAAGCCTTCGCATTTGCGAAGAAGAAAGATCCATCTACCCAGTTTACTCTTCGCGTTCGTGAGAGTACCTTCGCGAACGCGAAGAAGAATATGCCAGAACATCTGCTACAGCAAAATACCAGATTTTCAAAGTCCAAAACATCCCGTAGCCTATACGAAACTCACCCGAGCCCTCGGCGCTCCAAACCAAACATGCACACAAGTTCTAAAAGATCATACGAAGTTGTTCGCGCGATCGAATCGCCAAAATAACACCTAGAACTACGAATCAGACACCAAATCAAAGAAAATTTTCAAGAAAACATTAAAACTTATATTTTCACAACCGGATGTCCGAATCACGTCAAATAAACTCCGATTCTTGTCAAATTCGGCAGACAAGTCATAAATATTATAGTGGACCTATACCGTACTCCGGAACTAAAATACGGACCCGAGGTCAATAAATCCAACATCAATAATTTCTTAAAAATCATTAAGCTTTCAAGCTTTTAATTTTTCATCACAATTCCATAACTCGGGTTACGGACCTCGGAATTCGATTCCGGACATACGCCCAAGTCCCAAATTACGATACGGACCTACCGAAATTTTTAAAATACTGATCCGGGTCCGTTTGCTCAAATTGTTGACCAAAGTCAACTTAGTTGAGTTTTAAAGCTCTATTTCCCATTTTAATCCATTTTTCACATAAAAACTTTCCGAAAAAATATACGGACTACACACGCAAGCCGAGGAATGATAAATGGTGATTTTCGATATCTTAGAACACAGAATT
>AWOL01S0006642.1:28026-38026 GCA_000715115.1 Nicotiana otophora | reverse complement strand
ACACTCGTCACCTCGCCTATCCGTCGTTCACATGCATTTCTCATAACAAATAATTTAAGGATTTTATTCCCTCAAGTCAAGGTTAACCACGATACTTACCTCGCTTTGCAACCAAATTTCAAGTTTCCAATACACCTTTGCCTCGCAAATTAGTGTCTGAAATCCTCAAATCTAGCATAAACACTTCAATATATTCAATACAAATTGTAGGAATTAATTCCATATGAAGTTACTAATTTTCCGAATTAAAATCCGAAATTCATCTTAAAACTCGACAGTGGGACCCACGTCTCGAATCTCGAAGAAACTCGTGAAATTCGAATACCCGTTTCGAGACGAGTTCAACCATATAAAAATTATCCAATTCCAATGTCAAATGGACCTTCAAATCTAAATTTTCCGTTTATGGACAGTTTTACAAAAGTTCCAATTTCTTCCATCTAAATCCGAAATAAAAGATGAATATAGACATAATTCATGACATATAATCACTTTTGATTTTAGAACACTTACCCAATTCAAAGGCATGAAAATTCCCTTTGAAATCACCCAAATTCGAGACTTAAAACTCAAAAATGAGTAAAAATGACGACTTCATAATTTATGTGCTCTGCCCAGTCTTTTCCGCATCTGCGGACCATATTTTCGCACCAGCGAGCTCGCATTTGCAAGAAAAATCTCGCATTTGCGAAGTGGGGCTGCCAGGCGAGGCCTCGCATTTGCGGAGGAAAAATGCGCACCTACGCTGCCTTCCGCTTCTGCGATCGTTGAGTCCACTTCTGCAGACGTGCGGGTGCGTTCAAGTTTTCGCACCTGCGGACTTTTGCCAAGCTTGCCCCGGATTCTTCTGTGAGGGATGGCTCGCTTCTACGAGCTCGCACCTGCGATGGAATTTCCGCAGGTGCGATTACATCAGATAGTAGAAACCTTCAAATTTCGTTCTAAGTCCAAATTTGATCAGTTAACCCTCTGAAACTCACCCGACGCCTCCGGGACCTCCACCAAATATACCAAAAAGTCCTAAAATATAACACAGACTTACTCGGGGTCTCAAATCACATCAAATAACATCGAAATTATAATTCACACCTCAATTCGAACTTTTGAGTTTCAAACTTTTTAATTTACAAAACTTGTGCCGAAATATGTTAAATGAATTCGGAATGACTTCAAATTTGGCACACAAGTCATAAATAACATAACGGAGCTATTCAAATTTTCAGAATCGGATTCCGGCTCCGATATCAAAAAGTCAATTCCGTGGTCAAACTTTTGGAAATCTTTAGCCTTTAAATTACTAGTTTCCGTTAAATGACCATAACTTGAGCTAGGGACCTCCAATTAAATTCCGGGCATACGCCTAAGTCCCAAATCACGATACGGACCTATAAAATAGTCAAAACACCGATCCGGATCCGTTTGTTCAAAATGTTGACCAAAGTCAACTCAGTTGAGTTTTAAGGCTATATTTCACATTTTAATCCATTTTTTACATAAAAACTTTCCGGAAAATTATACGGACTGCGCACGCGAGTCAAGGAATGATAAATAGTACTTTTCGAGGTTTTAGAACATAGAATTAATTATCAAATTTAAAGATGACACTTTGGGTCATCACATTCTCCACCTCTAAAACAAACGTTCGTCCTCGAACGGAGTTAGAAAAAGTACCTGAGTTGGAGAAAAGGTGTGAATATTTACTTCGCCTGTCCGACTCGAACTCCCAGGTAGATGCCTCTACCGGCTGACCTATCCGTTGGACCCGAACTGAAGGATAACTCTTAGACCTCAACTGACGGACCTGCCAGTCTAGAATAGCCACCGACTCCTCCTCGTAAGTCAAATCTTTATCCAATTGGACTGAGCTAAAATCTAAAACATGGGACGGATCACCATGATATTTCCGGAGCATAGACACATGGAACACCAGATTAACCACTGATAAACTAGGTGGTAATGCAAGCCTGTAGGCTAGTTCACCCTCCCTTTTCAAGAATTTCAAAGGGTCTAATATACCTGGGGCTCAACTTGCCCTTCTTTCCGAACCTCATTACACCTTTCATAGGTGAATCCCGGAGCAATATTCTTTCTCCAACCATGAATACAAGATCACGAACTTTACGGTCGGCATAACTCTTTTGCCTATACTGAGCTGTGCGAAGTCGATCTTGAATAATCTTGACCTTATCAAAGTCATCCTGGACCAAATCGGTACCCAACAACCGAGCCTCTCCCGGTTCTAACCAGCCAACTGGCGAACGACATCGCCTTCCGTACAATGCCTCATATGGAGCCATCTAAATGCTCGACTAGTATCTATTATTATAAGCAAACTCTGCAAGTGGTAAGAATTGATCCCAAGAACCTCCGTAGTCTATAACACAAGCGCGAAGCATATCTTCCAATATCTGAATGGTGCGCTCTGACTGTTCGTCTGTCTGTGGATGAAATGTTGTACTTAACTCAATTTGCATGCCTAACTCACACTGTACAACCCTCCAGAAGTGTGAGGTAAACTGTGTACCTCGATCTGAAATAATAGACACGGGCACACCGTAAAGACGGACAATCTTATGAATGTAAATTTCAGCTAACCTTTATGAAGAATAGGTAACTGCCACTGGAATAAAATGTGCTGACTTGGTCAACCTATCCACAATGACTCAAACTGCGTCAAATTTTCCCTGAGTCCGTGGGAGTCCAACAACAAAATCCATAGTGATACGCATTAAAATATGCATGGCTCGAGAGTTGCAAACTGACACTCCATTTCAATAAGTAGTGGAGATTGCAAGGAAGATTAAGGGTGTTTTAGGGGAGGAAAAGGAGTCTAAGGAGGCCAAAATGTCTCGAAGATATGGAGGGTTTAGTGGATTTTACTCTTCAGCTAGGACCCATTATAGCAGAGGCTCGAGCAGTCGGCTAGCTCAGTCTGCACATCAGATTACTCGGAGTGCTCCAGTAAGTTCTTACAATGCACCACCGACACATGATTCCTATAATGGTTATTCCAGTTATCCAGTATAGACTCAGTATGAGCAACCACGACCTCAGATGGGCTGTTATGAGTGTGATGACACTAGGCACATTATGAGAGATTGTCCCTGACTTGGGAGGGTGGATTTTATCAGAACACGCAGACTATGGGCCCCAGTGCAGCTACTACCCCACGTGCACAACCAGTTAGGGGTGGAGGACAGGTGAGTAGAGGGCGCCTAAGAGGTGGAGGCCCGAGCCGTTGATCGCTATGATTTGGCTGAGCCCAATACACCAGATGGTGTCGTTATAGGTACGATCCCGGTTTGTTATAAAGGAATATTTTCCCTTAATTCGATTCGGATCTGAATATTGAGGTGAGTCCTCCTATTATACTCCTCTTATGGGTGAGCTTCATAATTTTGTGACCACTTATATGTTTATCCCTGTTGGGAGATTTGAAGATGTGAGCTCGCATCTGTCATTTTTATTTTTGGGCACTATTGAGGGCTATAAGTCCAAAAGTAATTTTTATTATTTATTAAAATGGGTTTGATGTGTTTCAAAATAATTGATTCCAATTTTATGAATTATATGCCCCACCGGTATAAGGGTTCATTATGTGTTGTGAAAAATTGTTTACAAAATTTATTGAAAAGAAGAAAGAAAGGAAATTAAATATTTCAGTTGGCACAATGTGAAAAATATTTGTGATTCGGAGTTGAGGATGGGATTCTCTCATTTTTATATAACATGAATTATTTAAACTGCTCTACGAGCCGCGGTGAAAGTTATGTAAGGACGAGGACTTTGTGATAAAAAAAATATGAGTTTAAATTTTGTGAAATTTAATTTGTACTATAGTATTAATAGGGAGTCATGCCTGTTAGGATCATTTGATAATTCTTGTATATTTGTCTGTGCATATTTAGCCATTTTCGTGCTGTAAACATTGAGTTTTAGCCTATGAGGTAAGTGCCCAGGTGGCGTTAAATGTGACTCGTTAAGTTGGGTAAATAGTTATGTGGTCTTCATGCCTCATATTTTGCTGTCAGTGTTGTGAAAATTCGAAACGAGGTGTTGGTTAATATGAGATTAATTGATGATGCTGGAATTAATTATGAATAATTTTTAAGACCAGAGATGTGGTGATGAGCATACATATGATGTGCTTCATATCCTGATATCATTATGATAATGCATTGCTTGTAATGCTGAGATTAGTTATATTGATATATACATTGTGGTGCTTTGTTGGGTTATGGATGTGTTGTTAAGAGTTGCTTTGGTGTTATTCTAGCAGGTGGATAGACCCAATTACAGGGGAGACTCTACCGAAATTTTTGAAAAATAAAAAAATAAAAAAAAATAAAAAAATTGGGAATTAGTAAATTTAGGGGATTGAGACGTCTGAAAGAAGAGATTAGTTATGTTATGTGTTTGAGGGCGAATGATCCTAAAAGGGGAAAAATGTAACACCCCAGAAATTTTTTGAAGTACTTCAACACTATCAAGAAAGTTGATGTGTGCGTAGGCACGAGTTGCTATAGCTAGTTGAGACTAATACGGTACATTGATGTGAAAATCAGGCCTTTTGAAAATGTTTGGGGTATAAGAAATTGGTCTTAAGCTTTACAAGTATGGATAAAAGAAATAATCACAAATGAGATGATGTTGTCGGACTCATGTTAAATTACAGAATGTAGAATCACCCACTAGTATGTGTGTAAGAATACACTCAGTAATTTAAAATCCTCATAAAGATTCTTGGCACGTTCGAGGACGAACTTATGTTTAATAGGTGGAGAACGTAATGACCCCACTTGTCATTTTAAGAATTAACGCCTCGTTTAGTGACTTAAGGTCTCGAGAAACTTCGTAATAAGTATTATGACCCACGGGTGTGGTCGAGTTTGATATTTGGAAGATTCAGAATTAAATTAAAAGAATAATTCTTATTTAGAAACTTAAATGGAAAGAGTTGACCAAAGAGTTGATTTCCGAGCAACTGATCCCGGAATGGAATTTCGATGATGGAAATAACTTCGTATGATGATTTTGGATTTAGGCGTATGTTCAGATTTGAATTTGGAAGTCTGTAGGACAATTCGACGCATTTTGGCGAAAGTTGAAAAATAGAAGATTTTGAAAAATACGACCAAAGGGTGAATTTTTGATAACGAGGGCGGATTTCGATTCCAGAAATGGGAATAACTCCATTACGTTAATTATAACCTATGTGCAAAATTTGAAATCATTCCGGATTGATTTGTTAGGTTTCGGCATAAAATATAGAAGTTGAAACATTGGAAACTTATAATTCGATTCGATGCGCGATTCGTAATTTCGACGTTGTTTGATGTGGTTTGAAGCGTCGACTAAGCTCGTATTGTATTTTGGTACATGTTGTTATAATTGATTGAAGTCCCGGGAGCCTCGGGCGAGTTCCAGATGGTTAAACGGACCAAAATTACGCTTGAAGGAATTCTGGAATTTTTCCAGATCTGGTGCAGTCTCACCTGCGATGGAAATGGTCGCAGGTGCGCGACCACAAAAGCTACAAAATGGTCGCAGATGTGGCCTGGAGTGAAAAGGTCAGAGGTCGCAGGTGAGATGCATTTTCCGCACTTGCGTGAGCACAGAAGCGGAAGCTCTTCTGCAGGTGCGAGGGAAATGCCAGTGGAAGTCGCAGAAGCAAGAATTTGCTCGCAAAAGCGAGCTTGCATGTGCCATAAAAATGTTCGCAGGTGCGAAACTGGGCAGAATGTTAAGGACCATAAATGGTCATTTCGCCATTTTCATTTTGGATTTTTGGAGTTCGTATTTGGGCGAATCTGAAGGAATTTTTCACAAACTTGGTTTGGGTAAGTGTTATATATCCTAAAGTGATTATATTTCATGAATCTATGGTTATATTTATCGTTTGATACGTATTTAAATGGAAGAAATCAATATTCTTTGCAGAATCTTCCAAAAAACAAAAATTTAAGATTTAGAGGCCGAGTTGATATTGGAATTCGATACAATTGGTATGGTTGAACTCGTATCGGAATGAGTATTTGGTTTTCGTGAAAATTATATCGGATTCTGAGAGACGGGCCCCGCATTGACTTTTGTTGACTTTTTGGATAAATTTTTAAGTCGGTGTTTTATTATCCGGAATTATTTACGATGAATTTTAACGAAGTTGTACAATTAATTTGGATAGATTTGAGCTGTCTGGAGGTCAATTCAAGAAAGAAGGAGATTTTTAGAATATCGGCATAACTTCAAAAAAGTAAGTGTCTTGCCTAACCTCGAGTGGGGGAATTACCCCTTAGGCATCGAGTCTTATGTGCCGTTTGTGAAATATGAAAAATCCGTGTACGCGAGGCGACGAGTACGTACTCGGGCTTATATGTGCAAAATATATTGGGTTAAAGTCATAGGCATATTGTGTAGTAAATTAGATATTTGTTGGCATTTATTTAATCATCTGTTTGCCATGCCTCAATTCGCATTTATTGAACTTGTTTTTATACGACAATTCGATGTAATTATTACTTTTATATTTATGTGAATTCCGTGAGTTCAATGGTTTGATTTCTTGGAATTTAATTTCATTATAAATTTTTCATATGCAAATAATTAATTAAGTAAGCTTAAGAAGAAGTGTTAGTATAATTATCTAAATTTGGATTAATGAAGGTGTTGCCCTATATTGATTATTTTCTATCTCTGTTGATTGATTTTGAGGTTTTATATACATTGTGTGGAGCCTTGGGCTATTTGTTGTGAAATTAATTGATTTTATTATATCCTTGGAATTGATTGTGGCCATTGGGCAAATTGTGATATGAATTGATTTTGTTATGTTACCGTGATAATTGTTCATATAAATTGTTGTGTTGTGTGAGTTGTTATTTTGATGATATAATGGTGGCATTCCACTGTTGATATTATGTGGGTATAAGGGTGGCATTTCATTGTTGTTGTGTTTGGGCGTTGCAATAAGGGTGGCTATAGGAGAGATAATGGTGGCAATAAGAGTGATAAGGGTGGCTATTGACATTGTCAGGGCGGAGGGATAAGTGAGGCTATTATAGGAGTGATAAGGGCGGCTATAGGAGAGATAATGGTGGCAATAAGAGTGATAAGGGTGGCTATTGACATTGTCAGGGCGGAGGGATAAGTGAGGCTATTATAGGAGTGATAAGGGCGGCTATAGGAGAGATAAGGGTGACTATTGTCAGGGGGGATATATGATGATGTAGAGTTATTGCGTTGGTAATTTCTATGTGATATTGTGATCTTTCTTGTGTTTCTTCTTATATCTTGTGAATTTGTCTTGTTGTTTCGGTAAACTCGATAATGGTCTGATCTATACTGAAAATGGGAGCATGCGGATATTGTCAGGCGGATTATGAAATGAAATGTGGGCACAAGGTGCCGTGAGTAAATAATGATGATATTGGCATGTAAACTGTCCATGCGGGTGTGATATGAAAAGTGAGCATGAGGTGCCGGGAAAAATAGGATGGTTTAATTATGGGCACGAAGTGCCGCAAAAATACGAAAGTGGGCGGAGACCCGTGTTTACAGAAATATGAAAATGGGCTGAGACCCGTATTTATATAATTATGAAATGAGATGTCACATGGTGACTTTTTAATTGAAAGAATTATATTCAAAATATTTATTTGGAAGGAATTTATTCAAGAAGATTTTTTTGAAAGAATTATATTTGGAATAATTATATTGAAGATTATTATTTAAGAAGTATATAGGCGAAAGATTTATATTTGAAAGACTTGATTCAATTGGGTGTACTTGTAATTATTATTTGTTGAGCAATACTAATGGTGTTCTTATTTTTCTGCTGTGCATTTCACTGGTTGAATTGTGTTGTCCTTATTGTTATTTGTTTCCTATTATTTTTTATATCATATTGCATAAGTTTTTAGACTAGTGAGTGTCTTGACTGTACCTCGTCTCTACTCCACTTAGGTTAGTCTTGATACTTACTGGGTACCGACCGTGGTATACTCATACTACACTTCTATATATTTTTGTGCAAAGCCAGGTATTGGAGATATCAGACTTGGACAGAGTTAAAGAGGGATCGTAAGGATTCAAGGTAGAGCTTCTTGGTCATCGCAGTTCTTGGAGTCTTTTCATTTCATTGTACTGTTAATTTTTAAACAAACAGTATTGTATATTCGGTTCTCGTGATCATTCCATGTATTCAGTTAGAGTTCGTGACTCCGTATTACTAGTCTTGGGTGGTTGTTGTATTCATACTTGCTTCTGCTGTTAGTTTTGATTACCTATTTAAATAATCGACTTGAAATGTAATTGCAATCGGCTTACCTAGTCTTAGAGACTAGGTTCCATCACGACACTTGAGGTGGAATTTTAGGTCGTGACATTGGGTTCCCTTGTCTGATTCCTCTCTTAGCCTGGAATGGTTTAGTAAGACCACCAATAAATACCAAACAATAAGAGAGTGTGGTTACATATTCCATGACCCAATTGAACTTTTGAGGAAATCCAAGGTCTGCTAACATGCAACTGAGGAAATGCCAATCCAACGAGTCATATGCCTTTCTAATATCCACTTTCAATACACATCTAGGAGATATATTTTTCTTATTATAGCCTTTAAACAGTTCATGGCTAAATAGGATGTTGTCAATAATACTTCTCCTTTTTATGAAGGCTGATTGTGATCTCCCAATATTCACCTCTATCACTTTCTTGAGTCTGTTGGTCAGTATCTTAGCAATGATCTTGTACATTGTAATGCAACATGCTATTGGTCTGTAATCTTTCACCTGAGTTGGTGCTGGGACCTTAGGTATAAAGTAATAGCAGTGCAGTTCCAAGCTTTCATCAGTTTCCCTATGTGAAAGAAATGCTTCACTGCTACATAGACATCCCGCTTCACAGTCTCCCAATGCTTAGTGAAATATTTTATAGGGAACCCATCCAATCCAGGAGATTTATCATTTGGCATGTTTTTGATGGCTGCATCAACCTCCTCTAGTGATATGTCTTGTATTAGTTCCTGCCGGTGACTTAAGGTGAGGCATTTTCCACTTTATATGATGCTTGAGTTTGGACAGGACATCAATCCATTTGCTTCACCCAAAAGCTTTGTAAAGAATGTAAGAAATTCTTTTTTCACAGCCTTTGGGTCACTGATCTTTATTCCCACATCATTATAGATAGATGTGATGGAATTTTTGCTAGCCCTGATCTTCATCTGTGCATAGAAGTACTTTGAATTGGAATCCCATGTGTAATCCAGCTTGCTCTAAATTTCTGCCTCAGTATTTTCTCTTCTATTGTGCTCCACTTTTCCAGTTCACTAATACTTTGCTTCTCCTGTTCAATCAGTATTTGATCAAAGGGGGTAATGGAAAGTGTTGCTTGTATACATTTTAAGGTTTGTTTGGCATGATTTAACTTCTGTGCATAGGCTGCCAGGGAATTGTTCTGTCCTTTTGTTTCATCTTTTCGTCTTTTAAGATTTTGCCAATATTTTATCATTGGATCCTCACTCACCTGTATTGGCCATACTCTATTCACAAGGGGTGAGAGATCTTGATGTTCCATTGTCACCATGTAGATCTTGAAAGGCTTGCGATGAGTGAATATACTTTTCCATAACTAGATCGGGACTGGTGAGTGATAATCGAGCCCCTCAATGAATCTTCGGACTCGTTCTCTAACGTAGGAACCAAGATAGGTGCATGACGGGCTAACTCATTGAACCTGATAGCATATTCTAACACTGCCATAGTGCCCTGACATAACCGTTCAAACTCTGTGCGCCACACATCTTAGAGAGTCTGGAGAACAAACTATTTCAAGAACATTTCTGACAATTAATCTCAAGTTGGTGGTGTTGCATCGGCTGGTGTACCTTCTTCATAGATTTGCCACCACTGATACGCTTCGACTGACAGTTGAAATGTAGTAAAGGGAACTCCATTCACTTTCACAATACCCATGGTGCAGAGCATACGGTGACAATTTTCTA